>CAKZFU010000053.1:0-35775 GCA_936450465.1 Gibbula magus
TTTAATCCCTGACTTTGAAGACAAACTTTAAAGGGGCAGTAGCATTTTTTTTTCAAATTTTATTTTTGCAAATTTCCAATTTATAATGATAGTTTTTGTCATTTATATTTACTTAAGAGGGTAATACTTATTATACAAACCAATTATCCGTAGTGGAAAACAAACGGTGTTGTGTATAAAGCAAAAATTGCATGGCGGCCATTTTATTGTGAACACATTTTATTATTTCGAATTATAAAAACGATTCCCATGGCTTTACTGAGGCATGTACACTCATTTTTAACTTGATTTTCCGAAAAGGGAAGGGTGTTTTACTATTGGTGAAATTATTTTTAAAATACATTTCATTGACTTATTTGAGCGAAAAAACATGCTACTGCTCCTTTAAATAGCTGAGAGTTCTGTCTGGAGGACCACCCTGTTGGAGAGTTGACACTCTCCCCGTGAGTTACAGGCCAGTATAAGGAACTCGTACTCAGTGTTGGGTTCAAGTCCGAACACTCTGTGTTCTTGTCGATCATACAGGGACACACTCTTCCACAAACAGCCTTGACCTTGGCTCACAGGTCTGTACAAGAGGAAGTGGGATATCTTCTGCTCCACGGCGACGTCCAGCGGACTGGAGCTACAGATCTGGAGAGAGGACATGAACCGACGACACAGGGTCTCCAGAATAACAGGCACTGAAAGCAGGAAGGGGAATGTTAGATCTCATCCTTAAACTTCGCTAGTTCAGTACAAACAATTATTGCCAGACAATGATTTATTTGCTCAAAGACTAGTTATACGGGTTTATACAGTCACTTAAAACCGTTTTATCAAACAAAGTGTTAAAGGATAGATGAAATGCATTTTTTTCAAGAATGACAGATGATTACCTCTACGTATATTGTATATCGGAATCAATTGAGCATACAATCGAGACAATATACACTTGCAATTGATAATTAAGACGATTTTAATTCACCCATTTTAACACTATCGCAATTTGTTCGGCGAATCCTTTTGAAAATGCTCACTGAGGCGTGACTGTGATAAGCGATAGACGGCGCGGCTAGATAGCTTCTCCGCCGATGTCTCGTTAATTAATTAATGATAATTATCACTGCCGCTAAATGAATTTATGAGGTGTATAACATCGCCAAAAAGACATGTTTATGTAACAATTGTGTAATTGTCATCTGCGGAATTACCTAGTTGGATATCTAAACATTCGATATATGGGAAATTTAAGTTGGTTTATTGAAGATATCTTTGTGAAATTAACAATCAAAATGTTGCGAAATTACGTTGAATTGTGACTATCGCTGAAAATCAAATTCCTCCACATACGTCACAGAAGTCATCCCTTCACGGGTCACACCCCCACAGACTTTCATTCTGGTCGCCGGGGCTAAATCAGGCGTTTTTTTAAAAAGCCGTATATAAGTAATTTATGGACCGATTTCAGAAATTTTAAATCGAACAATTGTCAAATTGACATCCCATTTTAATGAATCCGATTTGGACCATATGTCATTTCATCCATCCTTTAAGAACTTTAGTAATCTGTTGCTGACAACCAAAGACATGCTGATTGAACAAGTGGTGTTGTTTCTCATCTCTGAATGCAAATGTTGTGAATTCGAACAAGAGTCATCAGAAGATGACATCCCACCGGTCCCACATAATTTGTAAAACACATCTTTGACAGATAATTGTATAGCTGCTACTTCAGTTAGTGGCTAATGCACAATTGCTTAGTATCAGGTTTTGAAGTTCTGCTCGGAAGCAGATCTATCTCTGAGCAAAAAATCAAACATGTTTCTATGGAAACAGAAAAATAACGTTTGAGAAGTCTGAAAATATCAAAATGCACCACTTCAGTTAGTGGGTAATACACATGCAAAGTTTCAGGAAGACATGATGAAGAGTTTTGGAGCTGTGCTGAAGTCCAAATTCAACACGTTTCTATGGAAACGAGAAAAAAATATTTCAGAAATCTCAAAATATCAAAAAGCACCACTTCAGTAAGTGGGTAATACACATGGGAAGTTTCAGAGAGATATCATGAATGCTCTGCTCTGGAAATGAAATGATTACGGACGAACAGACGGACAGGGCGAAGACTATATCCCACATACCAGTGGGATAAATAGGACTAGTCACTGACAACAAGACATTTTGAGAATTGTCATAAACATTACTATGTTGACATATGGAGGTTTCCAATACATCATCAGGATTTATTGTTTCCTTGCTCCATTAATTTTCAGTAATGGAGAGTTACAGTTTTTAGGTCAAAACTTAATTTTTTAAAAACTTTTTAAATCAAATTTCATAAAGAAGCAATTTCATCATAATAATTCAAGTAGGGTAATATCCTCGTAACTCTCCATTCCTTAAAACTAATGGGCCTTAGCTCAATCATTTTTAAAGAATGGATGGTTCCTGGAACATTATCCTCTACAAAATAGCCACAGTGGTTCAAGCTCTATGGACCCACCAGGTACAACACTCTCTGTCTGGCTGAGAGTACGACACTGCACCACCTCTGAGTTGGAGCTCTTGCCGACGGTGTTGCTGGCCACCAGACAGAAGTAGTAGGTGGTGGCTCGGTACAGCTTCTCAAGGAGCAGCACCTGGCAGCTCGGACTCTGACCCAACCCTCGCAGGAGCTGTCTGTCTTCAGGGCAGTTCCTCACAATCGCTGTGTCCTGGGTGGGACAGAAGTATGTTGTGTGACATATATTATAGAGGGGTGATTGAGGTTGTAGGTGATCTCATCACTAAACACATTTGTAACTTTGTTATAAATAGTATTTCAGAATCTTGGCCACTCCTTTTATTTAACAAATGCAGTCTGAAGAGTGTAACATTAACATTTCAATATTCAATAGTGCACATGACATCTTCAACCAGATGGATAAAAAAAACCTTCAATAACTATCCATAACAAGTCAGCATTATTACTCGAGGAAGTGTGTCATATGGCTTTTACGAAACGAGTGTGAATTTTTGTATTGCCCGAGCGAGAGCGAGGGTTATACATAAATTTGCACAAATTTCGTAAAAGTCATATGACAGACTTTCGAGTGAAATAATTTCTTTATGACCCAGTTTCACTCTTGTAAAAATAGGCACGAAGCGGCCCACTTCTCCTGCGACGGCAAACAATAGTGACGTCACGAACAATCATTTTATGACGTCACAGACAACACAATACGGGACAGCGTGGTGAAACAATGGTTGCTAGGCAAACGTGATATGTCGGTTATTTTCAACCATATGGGTAATAAAGAACCATTACTGCATCCTATGTCTGTTCCATTGTCATGTTGATGTGGTACATAGTGATGATTTGCTGTCTATATTACCTCGATTCCGACACTCTTCTGTTCCTCAGAGCAGTAGTGCACCTCGTAGCTGTCCACCACGTCCTGGCTGAGTTTGGATCCCAACACCAGAACCACAGCATCTTCGCTACGGGAACACTTCGTCACGTTGATCACTGGGGTACAGGGAACTGTGAGAAAAAAGACTAACTGTAGTAATGTGTGGGGGTCAGGATGAAATGTAGAAACAAAGTTGTTATTGATGTGCAAGATAACAAAACCAGCTTGGAGCAAGTTTGGAGGAGTTGAAAATTTGAAGCGTTTATCAGACGAAGGACAGCGGACGGTGGACCATGTTATAAATCCATTGGATTTTATAAGCCTAATAAACTTAAAGATACATCCATTGTGTTGTTTGGGGTCACATTTGCCAAATGTTATAAATTATGTTGCTTTATCGAGGAGTTGTAACTGTTCAAGAAAATTGCCACTTTGATGTCAATCGACTGAGTATACTTACAATATCAAGGTAAAAGTACCAATTTCTGATCGAAAACCGGACAATGCTTCACGTGTGGCGCCCGTCAATTAGTCAAACATAATTTTGGATACTTATTTACACAAGATCAACAGACAGCTTTGGTTTGATAATGTTAAAGAGGTCTTATAACTACTGTGCATGTAAATTGGACGTGTAGTTTTGGTTGCTGTACATGACTAATGATGTTGCTCAATTTTAATTAAAAACTAGTAATTATGATTTAATTGGCTATTGGGGTTGAATATGCAAGTTGAGTGAAATGTTTTGAACTGAAACCAGCACATATCGTATGTTGGCACGTATTTCAACCAAATAAAATTTTATGAAACACAATGGATTTATCTTTAAAGCTTCATGTCATTTTGAAAATTTTAGTGATTCTTTTGAATTGAAATCACACAAATTATAGTTTTACCTGATAGATAATGCATATCTCGGAGTGCTGCCTTCTCCTTCCTGAAATCTACCTTCTTGCACTTGACGCCATTCATATCACTCGACTGAAACTGACACCCCTCACAGTCTCTCTCTGCCTTGCCAATCCTGAAAGATGATTGGTAATGAGAAAGTTCATTTGGTTGACATCTTCATCATTGCAAGTGATATTTGTCACTTCACTCTTAAAAGCAAGGGGACAATTGCCTTACACACATTAAGATTAAATGAATATTGTTAATTTTATCTATTTGGAAGATTTTCTTTTAAAATTTAAAGTAGAATTTACCTTTCATTAAGTGCACTTGCAACCTGGAAACAAAAATCTGATAATTATAGAAAAGCAAAGGCATAGGCCTATATATGTCAAAAATGGTAAATTAATTAATAATTTATTTCTAATAGATTTTGCATCTTTTGAAAAACAATGAGTCAATGAAATTTTACAATTGCAGGTCAAAGGAGAACATTTTAAAAGCTATTGCAATCAATCAGGTATGTCTCAGTATTTCTTTCAGTGATTTAAAAGTTATCATGGGAGATAACTCCAGCAGTACTAGAGTCAGTCCATGTCGCTGGTAACATTTATCACAGTACATTTATGGTGAAAGAAATAAGCTACATCTTTTACAAGCCAGAAAGATGTTTATAAATATTATTTCAGTTCATTAGGTAATCTTATTTTTTACTTCATTTTGCACTTTCCATGATGAGAAAGGATCGATCTATCTTATTTGATTTAATCCAGTTATAACAGTGTATGAATAAGGCCCATCCAACAGCCTTTATAACCTGGTATTATTACATTTTAAGGATTTTTTTGATTCTCGGGTCAAAATTTATAAAATCGCACTTTCGGCCTGTTAACTTTTATTAGGCTCATCTTCATGATTATAACCAAACATATCTGTTCAGAAAAATTAATTGCACAATAAATGAAATCTCAACCTCAAGGAAGGATGGTGCGTCTCGTTTCATCATATCGTCTGCGTAGGTCTGTAGACTGCGTGAGGATCCGAGGATCTTCTCGAACAGTTTGAGGGTTTCGTCTGCGGAGTTCTGATGCGCGCGCTCTTCATTCTCGAGGTCAGCCAGGAAGAAACTCCTCTTGTTTTCTACCTCCGCCAGTAGAGAGTCACACTGCATGTTTACTTCATCTCGCTTCCTGTCAATCAGCAGCTGGAACAAACATTGAAACATGTATATAATTCATAACTGCGAATGGGAAGATGAATTTAAAGAATAAGATTTGAGAAATGCCTCTTTGGTTTTGTCGGGAATGCAAGATTCGACAACTTGAAAGCTAGAGTTGAGAGGTGGAGAAGGTTGATTTCCAAAAATAATTTATGGTGTGTCTTTAATTGGTTGATTAAATAATTAGAATATTTCTATAAAATTATTTCTTGCAAATTGGATAAGGCAAGTCAATGTTAAATGCTACACTAGTTTTATCAACATTTGATCAGACTCAAGATTTTACTTTTACTCTAACGCTGTTGGTTTAATGTTAAGTTTTGTTGAATAACAATGAATCCCTTAAATTTTACGAACACAGTTATTCATCTTATTACTGGTGGGCTTTATCAAACCTATGAATCATAAATGATGGCTTGATTACTTGTAATTTACCTGAATAATATAAATAGAAGCTCTCATAAAATGTCTTTCTGTGCCTGAGAACAACAATAGTGTCACTCATATCTGTTTCATGATTTCATCATAGCTTCAAGGTAGATAACCTAGCCAAAGTAACCCTGATATATTTTTAGGAATTGTATTTTATCATCCAAAACTGTGTTCAACAGGAGATATCACTTGTGTGAGATCAAAAGATATCTGCTAGGTCCTATGTCGTTTTGACAGTAGATTTTGTACAATGCCCTGTTACCGTCAACTACATGACATCGCAATGATTTTACATCATCGAGGAATGACATAACAATGCTCTGACGTCATAAACAAGATGACGTCACCATGCTATGACCTCACCCCAAGTCTAATGGTAGACTTTTCACTTAAACGTAGTAAGAATGATTTTGGATGATAATTAGAATCTCACCCTCGTGTCTTCTTATATCAAATATATCAACACTCGTTGATAAAAGTAAAAATATCCTCGGTAAGCCTCAGATATTTATAACTTTTATCAACTCGTGTTGATATATTGAAATCAGAAGACACTTGGGTGTGAATCTTTAACTCAGATAACTGAGTGCCTGTTTCAGAGTTTAAGCAATAATATTAAAGGGGCAGTAGCACGTTTTTTTGCTCAAATAAGTTGATGAAATGTATTTGAAAAATAATTTCACCAATAGTAAAACATCCTTCTCTCTTCGGAAAATAAAGTTTAAAATGAGTGTACATGTTTCGCTAAAGCCATGGGAATCGTTTTTGTAATACAAAATAATAAATTGCGTTCACAATAAAATGGCCGCCATGCAATTTTTGCTTTATACGCAACATATTTTTTACCACTACAGATAATTGGTTTGTGTCATAAGATGTTTTACCCTCTAAAGTTAATTTAAATGAAACAAACTATCATTATAAATTGGAAATTTGAAAAAATAAATTTGGCAAAAAACGTGCTACTGCCCCTTTAACAATTGGTTCAGAAGAAAATATTTGTTGTTTGAAATAAATGGGAATGTTTTCCACAGACTTATTTATGTCGTTTACAAAAGGGCACCATCCTTACCTGTGCCATTCTCTTCCCACAGAGGTTACTCCCTTCAGATTAACGTTCAGTAACCTCTGTGGGAAGAGAATGTACCTGTGCATATCTTGCAGTAGTTTCACATTTAATGTTATCAGTGCACCCACTCCCTTGACAAAATGGCGATAGTCAGTAAAACCGTGCCTTTAACTAGATGCCCCATGCCTCGTCCTCACCTGCATCTCCTTGATGTGCTCCTGCTGCATCTTGAGTGTTGTCATCAGCCGACACTGACTGTCCTGCAGTCTCTCTACACCCTCCCGCAGGCAACTCTGTCGCACACACCATCCATTTCATTACATACATAAAAATAGAGCCACTGCCTCTGAAGCTCATCAGGCTTTATATAAACTGTTTGAGAGGCTTCTAGAAGTTGTTGTGATGAAGAAGACAATTATTTATGGATGATCAACTTCTTTATTAACAATAGCGACGTTTCGGTATAGATCCTTATACCGTTATCAAGCATATGGAAGAGATGGTGAAACAGTAGGTTATATACAGGATACATGTTGGTATGATCAAGAGATAACAAATACAACAAGATGAGGTAACAATGACATAAATATTTGTCTTCTTCAGGCTGTATATAGTCTACATCAACTAATTCAAAATGTCAACTTCTAGGTGAGAGGAAGCACTTTAAATGGAGGAGATGAGGCCAGGGATAAAATCCCCAACAAATAAAGACACAATTGAAGATTTAATTCATCACTGTTGTTTATTAGCTCCCTTTGAGAGCCATAAAATCTCAAGATGAAAATAGCTTTTCAGGTCATGACTTCTGTGACCTATATTTGGGGTCACAGGATCACAAAATCTATCTTTAGAATTCGTGATCTTTAGAATCCCCGTTGGCCAAGGAGTCTGTACATGAAATTTCAAGTCTCTAGGGTCAGTGGTTCTTGAGAAGAAGATGAAAATAGACAGAGTCACCAATTTTACAATTTAAAATCCCCATTGGCCAAGGAGTCAGTACACAAAATTTCAGCTCCCTAAACAAAGTAATTCTGGAGTAAAAGATAAAATGCAAAAAGTTTACGGATGGACGGACACCATGCCATGCCATAAGCCCAACGGGCCTTTCAGGCCAGATGAGCTAACAATCAATGCAATGCAATCATTAGGTGCATAGATGGACTAACATTTAGTCTTAGAAATGAGTTTTTTCCTTAACAACAACAAGATCTTACAAACAATTCAACTAGCTATACAAAAGGGAGCCCATAAGATTTGATTTCTGGAGATGAGGAATCTAGACTTGCTATAATTTTCTAGACTGGGCTGGTTGTCAAGTAGAAATGTTGGTGGAATGTGTAAACACACAGATATATGTACAGTGGCTTAACTTCAATTTAATGCAAGCATTTGTTCTCTACTTCTGAGAGATTTGTTGGGCCCCGTCCCTGGTAGTATTTTAACCTTCTCATCTATATGATTTTTTTTATTAAATTGAATGATGATACACAGTATTCAACAGAGCAAATGGAAAGAGCTACAAAAAACGCTGTTGAGATAAACAGACTTTCCTACTCAATGCAGAATTTAAGCAATATGTATGCTTCATTTGTGTCAACATAATTGTGTGAGAAATTACCTGAAAGTAGCAATGCCGCTTTCTTTCATACAGGTTTCATTACAGAAACATGTGTTTAATTCAATGAGCATTGAAGATGCAAATAAGGCTTACCTTGAGTTTGGAATAGCCTTCCTCTATAGACACTGTATGATGTCCCACATGCAGGTCGCACTCATCACACGCCAGACAGAACGGTCGGCGACACTGATGGCAGAACAGACTGAGGGCCTGACCATGCTCGGCGCACAACACGACCTGAGGTCTGAGGTCCTTTCTTGGGTCTACGAGGTCATGGTCAGTGAAAGGTTCTCGGTTCGGGTGTGAAAGACGAAGGCAGTTTGCGCAGTAGGATGCGTTACAGTCCAAACAGGACTTCTTTGCAAGTTTGGGAGAGTTTTCACACAGCTGACACAACACATCATCGTCGGAGATTGTCGAACTAACATTCAGGGAGTCTTCTTCTATGAGTTCTTTGCTCCTCTCCGCTTTAAATTTGTCAATGATGTTTTCAAGGGTGATAACTCTCGGTAGACTAGAGATACCTCCGCTGATGTAGCAGTTATCACGACACACGGGACAACGGATGAAGTCGTAGTCAAACAGGTTCTCTGCACATGGCCGTCTGCACAGGATGTGAGAGCAGGGAAGGATGATGGGATAGCTGAAGAGTTCGAGACATATTGGGCACTTCAATTCACCATCCACCTCCATAGTGCCAGCATTTATGCCTGACCACCGCCTCTGTAGATCGAAAAGATACAATTACAAAGTATTCTTATTTTACTGAAAAAAATGTTCATATACATTTTGATAAAACATTTCCTCAGCTCAGATTAACTCAGATCTACAATTTAGAATCCTCTTCAGCAAAGGAGTCTGTACATAATTTCAGCTCTCTAGATTCATTGGTTCTGGAGAGAAGGTCGAAAAAGCGAAAAGTTTATGGATGGATGGATGGACAGACGCAATGCCATGCCATAAGCCCATTGAGCTAAAAAGCAAAAAAGCTGCCTGTTTGGATCAATTAGTGTTACAAATAATAACGTCTTGCTTCAACTCATGCTGATTAATGTGTAATTATGAGTAGAGTATAGTTGGTAAAAAAAAATTTTACCCAAATAATTCTGAACAATAGCTATTGTCTTAATGAAGCAGAAGCTTTAAGTTTCACCTGGTCTCATTACTCTCTGACCTCGCACCCAGATCAAGTTGAGCTTACATTATTAACTTAATCTCTTAACTTGATCTGCTCAGAGAAGCATGACATACCTCCTTACCTATCAGGGTCTATAAGAGTTGATCATCTCTCACACACTGAGTACCGATTGGCTCTACAGATTCAAAGTCTTGTATGTATATTCTCACTCATCTTTTGCAAAGGTATCTAAACTGAGGTGCAAAAGAAAGTATATCACTCAGTTGGTTTCCATTAATTCAATATTTTAAAGAAATTAGATGCATTTGATTATGGCACGATACAATAACGCCTTTCGGCAGTAGTTTGAATGACTTAATGAGTGACTGTTTTATTTTTTAACTTAAATATCATTATTTAAAGTAGACGGGGGTAAGAAATGAAATTTACACCAACATGACCCCTACCATGTTCAAAATGTTGTAAATGTGTGCAGGACGAGGTACATTTATTGATTTTCACACAGAGTATGTGTTATATGTCGATGAACAGTTGTGTTTTGTCAAAATTAATTTGGGGGAATTTCAAAATTTAATTTTTTTAATTTTAAATTTAAAAAAAAAAAATGCGTAGAGGTATTCTTTGACTGATTTAATGTTTTGGACTAATTTGCCAAACTAGTCAGTTTTATGAATACGACGTCGAAAACTCGAGATATGTGACTTTGAAAATTATACATATGATAAATACAACTGAGTGATATACTTTCTTTTGCACCTCAGTTTATTTAGAGACATCCTTTGATTCTCAATTATGAGAAATTTTGTTAAGTGACATATTGTAAGACAATAGATAATAAAGGACCATTCATTTCACATTGGTGTAGTATTGGACACCATGTACATGTACAAAATATTATTACACTCTCGTTGAAGATACTACTGTTGTGAAACATCGAAATGTTATTCAACACTGTTGTGAAACATTGCACGTGAAAGCGGTCGCAGTCGGAACTACTTTCCAGTAGTCACATGGCCTTTGGGTTCGCACTGGATTTCTTGGGACATGTTTTTTCACACAACGTCGTTACGATTAATATTGTACGGACGCTTCTATCACAATTTACCGTCAACCAGTATCACTTGGTTGATTCACAGTAAGTTCCCTTGAATCTCGTTAGCGTTCTCGCGATTTGACCGCCATTTGCATGGCTTTGTCATGCAACTTGACGTAGTCTAGATTCTAAATTCATAAGGAATAAACTTCTTGTTCAACCGACCAATCATGTGACAATCGTCAGTTGAGTATTAATGCGACTACATTGTAATCATATAAGGTACGTTTTGATATTTTCTTCTCCTTTTTTTTGCGGAATGGGTTTGATTGTTTAGAATGTAAACAACTACTGTAACTTCGTGTCGACACGTACGTTTTCAAGGTTGTGGAGGCATTGTTCATGTCTGTCTGTTTTTACAGAGGATACCATACCAAGATTTATGAATAAAAATGCTTCAAGGTAACTGTCAATGTTTATATAGCCTAGGCCTAACATTTTAACGTTCACTAAAATGTTGAAACTCCATTTTCAGGCCTTCTGTTAGCAATGTGTGCCGTCAATGTTAACTTCATCGGCAACAAGGACACTGATCCCCACAATGTCGCTAGATAAAACTAGCAGCAGAACTGTAACTTTACTCCCCAGTATCATTGTCATCTTGGTGTTACAGAGCCTATTTTGGCAAAGCAACCGCAGCTACGTACAGCTAGCCTAACTGAATCGAAAACAGTCGCATTCCGATGACGTCACACTCACCTGACATTATTCGTAAGTTCTAGCGAGATTAATACGATGTTTTTGTTTACTCGCCAATTTGCGATTCTTATTGTTTCAACATAAACACAATGTAATGAGTGTTTTGAAATTGTTTTGTTCAAAATTGAAACTGTTATTAACGGATATTTGCTTGGTCTATTTTTGGTGTTTAGTGAGATGGCGTTATGCGTCCATAGTAAGAGATGTATCCCTACGCACATCTACATGATTGAAGAGTGAACTTTAATTACATATTTCATTAATTTAGAGCGTGTAATAAATAAAATACTAAACTCCTTCCCGTTTAATAACATATTTATGAAACTCGTGGATGGTATTGGTATCTAACTCGCTTTCGCTCGTTAGATACCAAAACCATCCACTCGTTTCATAAATATGTTATTAAACGGGACATCATTTAGTATTCTCTATTTATCCCTATCCAGCTCTAATGTTGCAGAGTAGGCGATCCCAGAGAAGAAGTTGAAAATGTGAAAAGTCTAAACGGGTGACCATGGCATAAGCTGATCTTGACATGTAGGTTTGTCCCATCATGAGTATAAAATTGTTTTAATCAAACATGGAAACTATGACAACGTGAACACCCAAAAGACTGAACAAAATCACTGCCATTTATACATACACTACTGCATGACCAACATGAGAGAGATCTTGTATTAAAAGGTCAATTAATAGCTTGTCTGTCTTCAATGATCACATAGTACATGCATATGCTTAAAAGTTGTGGACCTTATGAAGTTTGAGTACTATAGCAAGACAGAAATCTTTCAGGTCTATGTGTACTTACAGATATTGTGTAAATAATCTTATTGACCTTAATGATAGCAGACACATGCAATGAATTCAAATACTCCACCTGACAAATCATGATCCAGTAAAAAGAAACTTTCAATACCATATCTATACTATATCATGTTAGTCTTTTGGTGGCTGTACACTGATGAATAGAGACATTAAAAGTGAATTTGCACAATCTAAACTAACAAACCATGAAGAAATTAAAAACTTACCTTCATTGCCATTTGCAACATGGCCAAACTTGTCAACTATCACTGTATAAACACCTTATTGCAACATTATTGAGTGATCAATAGCTACACTCACTGAATATAAATCGTATCCACTGAATCACCAAGACACATGTTCACTTTAATCAATTCAGGAACACAAAACATACTCCTTGTAAATGTGACAGGAAAAACACACCCAACAGTCAAAGCTTGATCATTGAAATTTGTAATGTCCAAACACTTTCGAAAAGGTAAAAAACTAAAAAAAGCCAGCGTATGTGAATAGTACAATATATGAATGTCATGCTCAATGAAAACAAGCCTGAATAGCTGGTTAGCTGAGGCATTCACTTGGCAGGTAGTCAGTGGGTAACTCCTGCACTGATTGCCTGTGTGGTAGCTAAGCTGTGTTATTCACTGCCTGGGATATAAGTCTCTTAATGCACTGATAGAAATCCAATGTAATACACACCCCTGTAATCAATTTCCTTTCAGCTGAGTGCAATATACATGAGATTGACACGACATGTTTTCTTTACAGGGATTGAAATCACTGACCTTTACATCTAACAGCTTTGAAGTGATCTGCTAAGTTTTTCTCATTCAATTCCCATGTCTTTTTGTGATTTGATGAACTTAGTGTCAAGTCTTTTATTGTCATACACTGTTACACATTTGACTTCTGATATCGTGATTATTGGGACCTATCTGAAAGGGTTAATGCTACTTCTACCTCCCACTCTGATTTGCTCAGTCAAACATGACATACATTTTACCTCTATCAGTGTTTTATCTCTCACAGTCACTTCTTTTATTTTCCCTAACTAACTTTACCCTCACACATACGACGTAAGTACATAAGAAAATATAATAAAATATGTTCAATACAAAAGTAAAATTTTGTCAATTTATGAACTGTCGGACAGGCTTATTTCATACAGTGTCTTTGGTCAAAAGTTCAATTCACATGTCAGCATATTGACCTAACTCCAAATGATATTTATCCAGCAATCCATTATGGATGTCATTTTATTAAAGACATATAATATATATGTGTGTCAGAAAAACATGCAAACAAAGCAGCTTGCCTCAGTACATATTCAATATCCAAAAAGCTTATCTGAACAATCAGCTTTGATATGTGGATCATATACTGTCAGACTAAATCCAATTAATCAAGATAAATAATCACATTCCACAAATGACATTGCTTATTCTTGTCAGAAAAAAAGCCCCAATTACTCTTGAATATAACAGGTAAACATGTAACATGTCAGTGGAGCGCTTAGCACCAATTAGTGCTACAACTATACCAAATAATGAACATTCTCATTATGGTCATTTACACAAACTAGAAGAATACTATGTAAGTGCAGCTTAGGTTTAAAGGGAAAGTTCTATCACTGATCTATCGGCAGCATCCGCCATATTGGATTCTTGGAATTACGTGAAATGAAGACATGCTATATTTAACCCAATTTCATACTTTCTAAAAAATAAAACATATATATTGAATGATAGAAAATTCACATAGTAAAAGATAATACATAATAAAACTAATAAATAATATGCTGTTAGACCGTAGCAAATCGTTTTAATTTTTCAACAAGTGTGCGCTTTTATCAATTTGTAAATATAAAGTCATCAAAATATTACTTCCATTAGTATATTTCAATTTGACTTTTAATCATGTATTAATAACATATACATGTATGTGTAAACAGGAATATCCTCTCGAATTTTGTTTCCACAAAAAATATCCTGATAGAACCCTTAGGACCTTTTAAACGAGGTAAGCATTATAGCCAACAGTACAGTTCTGTTTTTACTAATTTGGATATGCAAACTTAATGTGACATCTCCATTCTTATCCAATATGCAATCAAAATCCTTTTCCAAGTCTTTTCAGTGATTTAAACATAAAGTTTATGAACAGTTACCTATCTTTTAATAACTGTTAATGTATTAACTAGTGAAATACCGTTTCACATGACGTCATAAGAGTGTACAGTTGTGAAGTCATAACAATGGTACAGTCATCACGATGACTCACAGAATCTTAGTTTCAGGACACTGTAGGCAATTTTGTTTGATTTAACCATAATACTTAACTTCCATCCATATAATTCCATGTTTATTAAACTCAAGAATGATTTCAAATCAAAATCACTTTTGCTCGTTTAATAGGTCGGTTAGTATGAACCAACTGTTTGTGACATCCAAACATATACAGCTGATAATACATTGGATATAGACTTATGCAGGGTTACCACATATGCCCAATCTTTTCCACTCTTTGACACAATCTGCGACTGCAATGTCAACATTTCTTATCAGAATGAATAACAAAACAGGGAACAGTGATTGAACTCAGTGAACTGGTTTAAAGGTAGGTAAACAGTTGTGTACGGACCGTTAGTTGCAGTAGACATTGATTGATTGTTCAACGTTCACTTAGCAGACTAATCAATGCACCATGAGTTACTCCATTTATACATATGTGAACGGACAAGTCTACATTCACGATTCATGTAACCAAGACATGTGATGTCGTGAATTATAGATTTACATTATGACATAATGAAGGAAACCTGTAATTGTGGTTGTTTAGTGGTTTTTCTTTTGACTTCAGAGTCTCAGAGTTTGAAATGATGAGAAATATTTCATGTAAGAGGTGGGGCAAATCCAGGAAGTTCAATGGGTGTACCACACTTAAAGATGTGATTTATAAAATTTTATTTGACTTTATATCTTCCAACATACCATACGTGCTGGTAACACTACAAATATACAAATTGCCAAATATATCATAATTACTAGTTAATTAAAATCGAAAAACATCATTATGCATGTGCAGAAACCGAAATTACACATCCCATTTATATGCACAGTAGTTATATGACCTATTTAATATTATCAACCCAAATTTGTACATACAAAATCATTACGAGAATACAGAAATAAATCTATAATCTCAGTCTATAACTGACATAATTATGACAACATTTTCCAGTTACAGCATATAAAATATAGTTTATTTACAACAAAATAAATCTATAACCTACCTTATTTCATCCATCTTGCAAATGACACCTACCAAACCAGCGTGGACATTACTGGCAGGTTTCAAGCACATTTGTTATCATCTAGTCAACATGCACTGTGTTCAAACTCTGATCACTCACTTTCTACACCAACTTTATCTCAGACTAGCCTAGATCAGCTATAAGCCCTACCCTATTCAAACTATACTCACTGCCAAGAGGCCTTAACAGGGGGCTGCTAAATAGAAAGGCATACAAACACAGCACTTAAGAAACATTAAAAGTGGGAACTGTCATACAGTCGGGTCCTATGATTTTAGGTTTTTTATTATCAATATATATATATGGTTTAATTTATTGCAGTAGTAAAATGTGAATTAAAAATAATCATTGTTACATATCATTTTGGTAGGAATTTATTTTATATTGTTTCAAAATAATTGTACAGTGAACAAAAGAATTAATTTATTATTTCAGGTTTCAGTTCTGTTTAAAAATCTTGAAATCAACATACAACATGAGAGAGTGAGTTAATTCGATTAATGACACTTGGGAAATTTTGCAGCCATAAGCGGTGATCATAAACTATAAGAGGTGGATAAAAAATGAAAATGGAGCTTACTAATAGAATCTCAATCTCATTTCAGAACAATAATTCACATCACATCTCATCTCGTTTTGAGCATCAAGTGTATATACTGTAGTGAAGAATGAAATGTCCGACTGGCAAAAATTTGAATCTGCATCCCTGGTAGAATCTCTTAGATTAATAATTTTGTAAATACTCTGACACAACAAGCCTGCTAGAGTATCTGATTCAAACTATCACTGCAGCGAAGGGTTATAGCAGGTACACAGATAAATCATTGACCCACAGACAAACAAGCTTCAACCGACAACATAACAAACATACTATCCAGATTATCTGGTCAACTTGAAGATCTCAAACTCAAGATGGGTCAAACCACAGACAGTCAACACTTTTACACCAGATAGTAAACACTGAATCCAGAATATCCTCCACAACTAAGATACTTGTCAAACAAATCAAAAGACTCCATGTTCTCCCCTTTGCCCAAAGTCTACAATTTGTTGTCAACTCCTTGATTCAAGTATTTAATATCTTCTCCTCTTTTTGTCCACTGTCTTCAATATTGCCCAGGTTCTCAATATATTGATGTATGGTATTTGAGGTTGATTTAACCTTAACACATGTATTGAGCTTTGAATCGAAGTTCTTTCAAGGGACAGGAGACATGGTTCTGTGTGTATATTGTAGACACTATTGATACTGAGGACAGTGTATGAAATAAGCTTCAGGAGTAGCCAGTCAAAGTGCCATTTTTTCAATTAAATTGGACAAAATATACAATACTCTATAGTAGTTACCAGCCCAAACAAAACGTTAACAGGTTCAGAGCCATCAATTGGCCTTATTCCATATATTGTTGATGACAATATTCATAATTCTTACTGAAATGAATGTTGAAAGGGACACTGCGTCGAGGATAAAAATGAGATCACTTTTATCTCCAAATACTGATTAACGTGTCTGATAACGAGTTATGCTTCGCTTCGCTGTCTACATGCAGTAGTTTTTATTACTTATTATTTCAATTGTCTGATATTTGATCTTATATTTATCATCGACGCGGTGTCCCTTTAAGGATGAACTACAGGAAAAGATGGGTTTAGATTAATAAAAATAGCATGTAGCGGTAGCAGTGCGATTATTGTCTGAATTAGTAGCATAAATAAAAATCTTTTTTATTTATAGAACTTTGTCATTTTGTCTGTCAATTAATCATTTTTTTATAGAAAATTATCACTAACACAAACTCAGTCTCTTCATTAGATGAAATGAGTTAAGAAATAAAAACAATCACTAACTTTATCAATAAAACAAAAGCAAGCGGTCTTCAATTCAGAAGCAGTAAAACAAAACACTATTTAACCTTGAACTTGTCGAGAAAAATGGTAGAAGTTCATAGTATAGAGCCTTTTTTGATTTTCAAAAGCTTTATACTTCTTTACTTTGACAATAAAGAAATTAGTGATAATCAATTAGTGATAATTCTCGTCATCATTATTCAAACCTGCAACTGGCACATGAACTTACTCGTCTGCCAGGTCTGCATACAGATCTAGTAGGAGACCTAGACGGGGACCTTGTGGGAGATCTTGTTGGAGACCTAGATGAAGATCTGGAAGGAAATCTGGATGGAGACCTGGAAGGAGACCTTGAAGACAGTAAATCCTCCATGGATGGTTCTGATCTGATGCTTCTCCACACTTTCCACAAATGATACATGTATGTGGATGACGTCATCGCCACAATCCTGATAATTCACTTAGTTTCCAAGTATGACACAAATGGCTGACATAATACAGTCTGAGTCACTGTGATTTCTGGTATTTCATAAAGCTGTCCACTTGCAGGAAAAAATCTCTCATTGGGTACATAATTGATGGATCAGGGTGTAACAATGTTGAAAGTATTCATGAAGGTCCTGTGATTTGTTGACATAATTATGTTCATAATATCAAAGTTCTCTTCCGGAAATTGACTTACTTCTAAAGGAACAAACAATTATGTTTTGGAATGTAGTAATCAAAAAATCAATTGAATGTAATGAAAAAGTGATTACATGGTTACTCTGATTTATAATTTAAATATGTGATGACAGTTCATAACAATGTAACTCCATGAAGATCACAATGAGGTTTCATCATCATAATTGTGATAATGTTAATAGTTGGTCACACAGATGAGGCTTGACCATTAGTGTCTTATTCAATTCAACATAATTATTTACAACCTGACCAGAACAAATATCCAGATGCAAACACTATGTAGGCTCACAATTCAGCATACCATGACTAAGGTTTTCTTAAAATGGATAAAATCCTAACAGGGAACAAAAATGATTTCCATGTAGCTCCAAGTATGAGACAATCAGAGGTAAAACTCCATGTAATCCTGATAAAGCAACAATCACTCAAAACATCCATCCACAATAAATCCATCTGTGAGTTGCCTCCAACTCTGCAGTGAGGAATCTGTCACATCAAATATCTCATTTAACACACAATGCAAGGACAAGAATAGGAAATGGTTTCCACTGATGATCCATCAATACTGAGACCACATACATAAAACAGTCACCGCCAGCTCTTCCTACTTACAGAACCGTT
This sequence comes from Gibbula magus, assembly GCA_936450465.1. NCBI lineage: Eukaryota > Metazoa > Mollusca > Gastropoda > Trochida > Trochidae > Gibbula > Gibbula magus. The sequence continues at coordinate 18,804 of CAKZFU010000053.1, forward strand.
TATTGATTTAGTAGACTCTCATGTATGGACACAACATGTCCATTATCCCAAGGCTTGGTTTAATCATAAGAAGATGAATGTAATGCAGGTTCAATGTTCTTAAACGAAAGAATCTCAATTCATATCTATCATGGCATAATTTAAAAAAAAATTAAATCGAAAGTGACTCCTTTGATGATTTCTTTGTAAAATATGAAAATAAAATATCAATTTCAATGTTCTTTTGTAATTGAAATCATTTTTAGCATTTAAATAGAAAAATATTTACTTTTACCGAAAAATAGTTTGACAAAGTGATCACTCTTATTCATCACCTCATGTGATCAATGTACACAGTGCATGCCCAAACATGAAGAACAGTTATGGATGAAAAAGTCTTCCCTGTAGAACTCCAAATGAATACACAGAACTATTTGCCATCTTTAACTTGCTCTTCAACCATGAATCAAATCCTTCCTTTTATAGAGGCACTACGTACTCAAATAGATATGAAGCACATGGACATAACAGTCATCCTTGTCATACTCCAGATATTTGTGAATTATTTGAAAATCAAACATTTCTCTTCATCCATGAATCACTGTTCTCCTTTTTCTGGAATTAAAACTTATTTTAAATGATCTTGTCCTTTCAGAAGCAGCAATTATATAACTGTCTGTTCAGATGTCCACATAGACTTTTGCTTTGTTACACAGTGACTTGCATTAATGGACTCTCGACTCACAGTTTCCTCTGCATCTCCGATGTCAAACTAAAACATTAATGACTGAAATCGTTTCATCAGCAAATCCGTGAAATAGGAAACATCAATCAATATCCCTGCCTTTGTCTGTCAGTGTCACGATGTACCATCTATCTATCTTCTTCATGCTTAATTGATTAATTCATGCTGGTTATAAATAAGTATATTGGTTGATTTTGTGCTTTGAAAAATCAATACAAGATGTATTCATCGTTTGCCCTTGTCACAAAGTGCTGACTGAGTACGTTCATCTTCACAAGAGAGAATGATTAATTATTCATGTGTGAAAGGTTTAGCTCATTACTGTTTGACAGGACAAATGCATTATACCAAGGTAATTAACATTAACAATGAAAGAAAGGTTTCCAAAGCCCAATATGCTCCACATTGAAATAAACTTTCACCCTCTTACATCACTACTTGCACCTCAGACTATAGGTATAATGCCTCTACCTGCTTCCCACATCCCATTACCATGCACAGTAGTTATATTGTAGATAAGTTTCCCAAATTACATTTCACTAATTGGCACATGCCAATCTTCTCATTTGATGCCTCCTTATAAGGGAATAAAGTCACTTCTGAATGTTGAATTTTATGTTTATTTTATCAACCAAGTTACTGTTAGAAGGAATATTTGTCAACTGCGGTTAAATTCACTTCCATTGCGTTGTAATATAAGAGGTGTGAATGTAGATATGACTTGTAAAATGTGTGAACTGAACTGAAAATGCTATCCATTTTTTGTTTGAATGTAATGCTTATAATGTAATAAGAGATAAATATATTCCTGAAAATGGTCAGGTAGATTTGGTTTCTAAATATCATAATGTATTAACTAGTAATTGTAGAAATACTCTTGTAAATTTTTCTAATTACATACGAGAAGCGCTTGCGCAAAGAAAATATGTTAATTCATCATAATTAATTAATGTATTTGTAACATTGTACATGGGCCGATGGCCTACAAACCGAAATAAAATAATTGAAATTGAATTGAAACATGCCAGCCATAGGTGCATTTTCGAGGTTTCGATCAGAAATCACTACTTTTACAATACCTTTATATCGTCACTATAGTCTGTCAGCTACTATCAAAATGGTAATTTTTGGCAACAGTCATTACTTTTCGATACTTTTCTATAGCGTTTGGCACACCCATCAACATTGAATGTCCCTATATTTAGTGAGTCGAAACAAGTCAATTACTTTACACAATACTGTATCCATATGCATACTCATGTCTAGCATAATGAGCAAGGAGAGCACTTAATGACACATTGAATTACACAGTAGCCATCTTCCGCACGCATCGGGCCATATATGCACTTTTAGAAAAAGCATACTGACCCTAATGCGACAACTCAAAGGGATTTCTGAGACAGGAAGTAACACAACTATTGAGCAATGATCAATCAAATGCGCGTTTACAAATCACGCACAGACACGTTGGGTGAACATTTCTTTTTTTAATTTGAATTACCCGTACTTCGCTGATTTACGTTGATTAATTAGTGATAAAACTAAATCATAACATGCGGGTAAATGAAACAAACCACAATTTATTCAGGATCTGATAATAGCTCTCTTGTTTCATTTTCCCATTGAAGTTAAAATCTGTTTTGAAACTAATATATTATGCAAATGAGCTTAACATCCGAGATAAAAAATCCCAAAGTATTATGAGCAATTTGTAAAGCCGTCAGTGCATTATCAACTTTTGGAGCGATTGGGTTGGTAACGATCCATTTGATTGGTCAATAGAGGGGCATAACTCTCTTTGGACGATAGGTGGCGCTGACCCTGTCTCAGAAATCCCTTTGAGTTGTCGCAAGGGTCAGTATGCATTTCTAAAAGTGCATATATGGCCCGATGCGACTGCGGAAGATGTAAAGTAGCAGAACTTGCACCTCTATGATGCATCACAGCACAAAACCTTTACATTAACACTTTTATATCCATTAGTAAAAATTACACATATTTAGTTTATATGTTGCAAAATAAAAATCAAAAGCACATTACAATATACATGGTGAAGAATTTAGTATACATCAAGCTCAGAAGATATATTCATACATAATGTTTGTTTGACTGGAGCAAATATCTATCAATTAGCAAACATCACTCACATCAATGCAGAAATTGAACATTGGGTATTCCTGTTTAGTCACACTGGTTTGCCGTCAGTGAGATCTCATAATTGATTAATAACATATTTACATAATACTCTCCTCAATTGATTTCAACATGTTGAAACCTGAATTTGAAAACGTTTTAACCCAACACAACACTGTACACAGTAGAAAGCATAAAAGAGTACTATTAAATCATTTATATATATATGCTGTGTCTCTTAAGTAAATAAATGTTAAACAAGCACACACTAAACTGAGCTTGCATTTATTACAGCCAATTTGATGAAGGGCTTTGTGAGTTCTTTTGTACAACAAAGCATGTTTGCATGTAATCTTGACAGTTTGAATACCAATTTATTACACGTGTACTTACCCAGCTTTAAAGGGGCAGTAGCAAGTTTTTTGCAAATTTTATTATTTCAAATTTCCCTTTTAAAATGATAGTTTATTGTCATTTATATTTACTTTGGAGGCTAAAACATCTGATTACATACACAAATTATCCGTAGTGGTAATAACGGTGTTGCATATTAAGCAAAAATTGCATGGCGGCCATTTTATTGTGAACACATTTTATTAGTTCGAATGACAAAAGCGATTCCCATAGCTTTACCGAACTATATACACTCATTTTTTAACTTGATTTTCCGAAGAGGGAAGGGTGTTTTACTATTAGTGACATTACATTGCAAATACATTTCATCGACATATTTCAGCAAAAAAACGTGCTACTGCCCCTTTAAATTCATACCAGCTGACATGATAAAGGACCTGTTATATGAACCTGCTTTGCTTTGTTGTTGTAAAGAGTCTTGAAATATTGTGTTGTAGAGATAAATGTTATGTAACTAATAGTGATAATGTAATTTGCTAAACATGTATTTATTACAGCTCGTTATTCAACAGGATATATTTCTAGTTAAATTATTTCAATTTGTATGCAATCTCTTCACAATCATTTTATATTTGGTATTTCATAAACTAGATTTGACATCAGCGAAATATCACATTCAAAACACCATTCACATTAAAGTTTTTAAACATTTGATTTTGAAAACGTCATATATACCGGTACTTCAATTAAATAATAAAACTATCATAACTAAAACGAAATAAAAATAAGGTTAACTTTGAATTAACAATGATATCACTTATAATGACATATTTAGAGATAATAAGACCCATTGTTTTTATATTAATTTATTTTAAAAATATGTTCTGGATTACAACTTCTTTATTGTGAACAAGTCGTTTCATAGTATCTGCTTACTCCTTCACCAGTTGAAAGAGTTAGAATTTCATAAAGAAAGATTTATTTACTTTCTCAGATATATATCGTTTAACGCATAATTAAGATCATACCAGTGTACAACTTCCAAACGCAAGGCATAACTCTTGCCAGCTGCAGTCTGCATTACTGGCTGATATAACCCTTGCGGTATTTCCCTCGCTTTGTTGTGTCAGTATAGTGAATCGCTGCACTAGAAATGCATAGCTGGTCTGGATTTCTAAACACAGATTTCTTTTTGCAAATATTGCAAGGCCTAAATCATCCAGTAATGGAGTTATGCCTTGCATTGGGAAGTTGATCAGTGTATAGCAATCGAAGTAAACAATGTTGTGATAAAACAGACTTTAACAAGAGAAATTTCAGTGTTCAAATAGATAATTATTAAATATAAACTTATGCTAAATTGCTTATTTGTTACACAAAGCTAGTAAGTGGAAAATCTTGTATCTGTTGAGGTCTAAATCCCTAAAGTAAACAAGATTCTTCTTGATAACAAGGTGAGTGAGGTGAGTTGGGGTTTAACGCCGCTTTCAAGAGTATTTCACTTATATCGCGGCTGCTAGTATTATGGCAGGGAGAAAGCCCTCAAAGCCATGTGGCCATGCGGAGAAACCTGCGAGCATCGGCTGGAACTAGCTAACCATGGGTGGTACTGCACTGAAATTCAGTGTAGCATTGCACCCAAACCTGCGTGTAGAACAGTTCTCTACTGCAGTCAAAGTTGCCGTGCCCCTGGCGGGATTCGAACCCCGGACCTCTTGATCCGAGGCCGAACGAGCTAACCACTGCGCTATCCCGCCCCCTCTTGATAACAACTTCTTAAGTGTATAGATACATGTTTCACAGTATATCATCACTCCTTTATCTGGAATGTGATTACTCTGAATTTCTGAAACGTTGTTTATTTCTACAATTATAGAAGTTAAAAGAGGATAAAGCCGCCATCAATTCATGGGGATATCTGCAGAATAAAGAGGTCGCTTTCCAGAAAATCTTGTTTTCTTATGCAGTCCACTTCAAAATGTCTATTACAGATTGTTGAAAACCTAGGATAAATAGGAACTAATCTCGTACAACTCTTACATCAGGATTACAGAAGACTCTTCATATATTTTCGGTCCCGTGAATACCACACTACAAAACAAATGGTCAACACTGATGCAACACTTGTAACTGCTGAAAACACATAGCTGCGTATTTTGGTCTAATTATTCAAATGTGTCTTCGAAGATTTGCCAAACATTTTCAACAGGGTTCAGATCTGGTGAAATGGCAAGAAAATACTTTGCATGTCATTTCACAAAATTCATGTTTTGGTGTGCGCGTACTGCAAACACAGTCATAGTCTTGTTGTATAACAAACAAATGTCCACTTTATCCAGTATTTCAATCGAGCACACCCACTTGCAAAGCTTATAGTAGTTCCTCTAATCAATGTGACCTGTAGAATTCAAGAACAGCATTAAACCTAATTTTCCAATCTCATCCACGCCATCAGAGAAAGCGAAAACTTTGATTCCGGCTTGCGCTGGAAAGTCACTGCAACTTAAAATCTGACAATAAGTCTATATGATGATTCTCTAAGGTAACCCAGATGTTTTCAACCCTGTTTCAATAAAAGCGGGAAGTCCATATTTTTTCTCATTTTTTTGGCTCGATATACTGTATCTCATGAACTTTCTAATTCACAGTGAATAATTCTTTCAAGTTTCACATTTCCCCTGATGAAGGAGTAAGCATATACTCTGAGGTGAGGTGAGGAGAGGGGAGGTGAAATGGAGTTTAACGCCACTTTAAAGAGTTTTTCACAAAGTTCAAGGCTGCCAGTATTATTGCAGGGAGAAAGCCCGCAACACTATTGTGGCTATGCATTAGCGGTGAAACCTATGAGCATCAGCTAGAACTAGCTAACCACGGGTACTGCACTGAATATTGGAATAGCTTTGCATTCAAACCTTATTGCATATAAAACAGTTCTCTACAGCAGACAAAGTTACCAAGCTTTTCTACATTATCTGAAATTTTCCATTTTGTCCTGATATTATTCATATGACATGCTATTTTCTGAACTGATGAACATTTCCTGTTTTCTGAAATTGAATATGTAAACTCATGCACATACATACCAACTAATCCATGTGAGTTCCAAGTAGATAGAACCTTTCCAAATCCAAAGAGTGAGTGTTACTGAAAGTCCCTAGTGCATTATCCTGTACTCACCAACTACTTATTCTCCTTTATATCCAACATCTCAATCTACAAATTCAGGTCATTCATACCACCCAATCACATATACTACACTCTAACTTGCTGCCCTGGTCATAAAGCAGGCTATGTTTCTATACAAAAGGCAGATCACAAATTTCCATTACTATAGAGAGAAAATAAAAGCATACAAGGGCCTTTGAACTCCAACACACCTGTGTATAATGGAGGGTGATAAGTTGAAATGGACCGGTAACATTTCAACAAGATTCCTTTCATGGTCGTGATCTTTCAGCTGATTGTGCTGACTGTGTTGGTCTAGAATCTGTTTATACATGTTGTAATGTCTCAGCAGTCAATAATCTTTATATAAATATTATATATACCATCTATACCATTTGCCCTCAAGCAAGTCAACAGATCTCACTGTTAAGTGATCTTTAATGGGTTAATATGAAAGCCCTGATAAACATCATTATTGCGTGGGACATTATTACTACATTTTGTATCATTCAGTTTTGTTCAATACTTACACCAGGTTGCAGATTCAAATTTTTGCCAGTCGGACATTTCATCTTTGACCCAAAAAGACAAACCCGGGAGTTAATTTTTATTATGAATAAAGAAAGTATTACTATTTGTGGCTCTTAATTTATTGCAAGCTATTAAAGATAACATGGTAGAGAGTAACTAAAAATATTAACTTATCAATAACATGCATACACAAATTTCATAAATTAAAATCAATGTTTACGAGTGGACCAACTACGATTTATCTACAGTGCTAGTTTGAGCGAGTTTACAAGTCTTACACCTTCTGAGCTAGATTGCCTCCTGCTACAAATAAATACTCCTTGAAAGGTACAAGAGAACAAATGATATTTGCACTGATTTATGCAAAATATTTGATCAAATACCAAAATTGAATGTTTATCATAACTCAGTCGACTGAAACTCATATTCTTACAATGTACAATTTATAGTCTTTATTTGTCAAGGAATCTGTACACAGGGAAAAGTTTATGGACGGATGGATGGATGGAATTGGATGGATGGATGGATGGATGGACGGACGGACGGACGGACGGACAACGGATTCCATGCCATCATACCATGCCATAAAGACCATTGGGCCTATTAGGCTAAATGAGCTTAAAATTACCAGAAATTCTTCAGGTACATTTGTACTTCCTACGTAAGCACAAACATGTTGCTATTCAATTATTACATGTTCATTTAACATGTGTTTTCTCCATTTGATATTTTACATTGCTATTCTCTTATTCTAACACTTAATCAAACCTAAAATAATATATTACCTGAAAATCTTCATGCCCCTTCCGAACAACTCCTTAGAGTAAAAATCCTGAACACATTCTTGTCCATTTCTCTGATTAAGTTGCACATGTCTGTGTGTGTACAACCCTCTATCAGCAATGTGGTAAATAATGATATTGAAATGAGCACAGGAGAGAGAAAATACAGCGTGTTCCTGACTGACTTTATAGAGATTTATGTACTGCTGGATACAATAGGCTCCCCAACACCCGGGTGAAAACTACAATAAACAAACCTAGCTTTGTTTGTCTACTCTATAGACTCAAAGGGAAGGGTTGGATATTGTTAGAAAGTCTCCCTTCATGAATCGGATCTCTTGATCATTATGGAGATAACAAATTTCACACCTTGGTGTGCTAGAGTAATTTATGCAAATGCCATGGCTCTAAGTCTAGTAGGTTAAGACTAGGAAAGAGCCCCTTTATGTTTGACTGGTGATTTGGAAATACTGTGTAGTTTTCACTCCTCAGACTTACATGCCACAGAAGGTAATGGCTTATGTCATACACGGAGAAGGTAATTGATTATGTCATACATGCAGAAGAAAATGGCTAACGTCATACACAGATACAATCATTGATTTGGTCATACACACAGAAGCTGAATGATCATGTCATACATGTAGAAGCTAGTTGATTATATCATACATCCAGAATGTAATTGATTATATCATACACACAGAATGTAACTGATTATATCATGCACACAGAAGATAATAGATTATATCATACACACAGAAGGTAGTTGATTTTATCATACATGCACACAGAAGGTAATAGATTATATCATACACCCAGAAGGTAATTGATTATATATCATACACATAGAAGGTAATTGATTTTATATGATACACATAGAAGGTAATTGATTATATCATACACACAGAAGGTAATTGATTATATCATACACACAGAAGGTAATTAATTATATCATACACATGGAAGGTAATTGATTACATATCATACACATAGAAGGTAATTGATTATATCATACACACAGAAGGTAATTGATTATATCATACACACAGAAGGTAGTTGATTATATCATACACACAGAAGGTAGTTGATTATATCATACACACAGAAGGTAATTGATTATATCATACACATAGAAGGTAATTGATTATATCATACACACAGAAGGTAATTGATTATATCATACACATAGAAGGTAATTGATTTTATATGATACACATAGAAGGTAATTGATTATATCATACACACAGAAGGTAATTGATTATATCATACACACAGAAGGTAATTGATTATATCATACACATGGAAGGTAATTGATTACATATCATACACATGGAAGGTAATTGATTATATCATACACACAGAAGGTAATTGATTATATCATACACACAGAATATAATTGATTATATCATACACACAGAAGGTAATTGATTATATCATACACACAGAAGGTAATTGATTATATCATACACACAGAAGGTAATTGATTATATCATACACACAGAATATAATTGATTATATCATACACACAGAATATAATTGATTATATCATACACACAGAAGGTAATTGATTATATCATACACACAGAAGGTAATTGATTATATCATACACACAGAAGGTAATTGATTATATCATACACACAGAATATAATTGATTATATCATACACACAGAAGATAATTGATTATATCATACACACAGAAGGTAATTGATTATATCATACACACAGAATATAATTGATTATATCATACACACAGAATATAATTGATTATATCATACACACAGAAGGTAATTGATTATATCATACACACAGAAGGTAATTGATTATATTTCATACACACAGAAGGTAATTGATTATATCATACACACAGAAGGTAGTTGATTATATCATACACACAGAAGGTAGTTGATTATATCATACACACAGAAGGTAATTGATTATATCATACACACAGAAGGTAATTGATTATATCATACACACAGAAGGTAATTGATTATATCATACACACAGAAGGTAATTGATTATATCATACACACAGAAGGTAATTGATTATATCATACACACAGAAGGTAATTGATTATATCATACACCCAGAAGGTAATTGATTATATCATACACACATAAGGTAATTGATTATATCATACACACAGAATGTTATTGATTATATCATACACACAGAAGGTAATTGATTATATCATACACACAGAAGGTAGTTGATTATATCATACATATAGAAGGTAATTGATTATATCATACACACAGAATGTTATTGATTATATCATACACACATAAGGTAATTGATTATATCATACACACAGAAGGTAATTGATTATATCATACACACAGAAGGTAATTGATTATATCATACACACAGAAGGTAATTGATTATATCATACACACAGAATGTTATTGATTATATCATACACACAGAAGGTAATTGATTATATCATACACACAGAAGGTAATTGATTATATCATACACACAGAAGGTAATTGATTATATCATACACACAGAAGGTAATTGATTATATCATACACACAGAAGGTAATTGATTATATCATACACACAGAATGTTATTGATTATATCATACACACAGAAGGTAATTGATTATATCATACACACAGAAGGTAGTTGATTATATCATACACACAGAAGGTAATTGATTATATCATACACACAGAATGTTATTGATTATATCATACACACATAAGGTAATTGATTATATCATACACACAGAAGGTAATTGATTATATCATACACACAGAAGGTAGTTGATTATATCATACACACAGAAGGTAATTGATTATATCATACACACAGAAGGTAATTGATTATATCATACACACAGAAGGTAATTGATTATATCATACACACAGAAGGTAATTGATTATATCATACACACATAAGGTAATTGATTATATCATACACACAGAAGGTAATTGATTATATCATACACACAGAAGGTAGTTGATTATATCATACACACAGAAGGTAATTGATTATATCATACACACAGAAGGTAGTTGATTATATCATACATATAGAAGGTAATTGATTATATCATACACACAGAATGTTATTGATTATATCATACACACATAAGGTAATTGATTATATCATACACACAGAAGGTAATTGATTATATCATACACACAGAAGGTAGTTGATTATATCATACACACAGAAGGTAATTGATTATATCATACACACAGAAGGTAGTTGATTATATCATACACACAGAAGGTAATTGATTATATCATACACACAGAAGGTAATTGATTATATCATACACACATAAGGTAATTGATTATATCATACACACAGAAGGTAATTGATTATATCATACACACAGAAGGTAGTTGATTATATCATACACACAGAAGGTAATTGATCATATCATACACACATAAGGTAGTTGATTATATCATACACACAGAAGGTAATTGATTATATCATACACACAGAAGGTAGTTGATTATATCATACACACAGAAGGTAATTGATTATATCATACACCCAGAAGGTAATTGATTATATCATACACACATAAGGTAATTGATTATATCATACACACAGAATGTTATTGATTATATCATACACACAGAAGGTAATTGATTATATCATACACACAGAAGGTAATTGATTATATCATACACACAGAAGGTAATTGATTATATCATACACACAGAAGGTAATTGATTATATCATACACACAGAATGTTATTGATTATATCATACACACAGAAGGTAATTGATTATATCATACACACAGAAGGTAGTTGATTATATCATACACACAGAAGGTAATTGATTATATCATACACACAGAAGGTAATTGATTATATCATACACACATAAGGTAATTGATTATATCATACACACAGAATGTTATTGATTATATCATACACACAGAAGGTAATTGATTATATCATACACACAGAAGGTAATTGATTATATCATACACACAGAAGGTAATTGATTACCGTATTCTCTCGGGTATAAGACCACAATTGAGCCTTAGACCACCCCCACTTTTCAGGGGTTGTACTGGTTGGGGTTATTCTCAGGTTATAGCCCACCCCCAACTTTGTCAGATGTTCCATGGTCATACATTACATAAATCTATAATATTATTTTAAGTTAATTATAAAAAACCTACATTAAACTTATTCTGACTGTCTGACAGTTGGTATGAATTTTCATCTAAGTTGGGGTATCTCCTGTCTAAAAGCCCACCCCCATGTTTTCAAGATGTTTGTTTGCCTGGCCCCCTGGTCTTATACCCGAGAGAATATGGTATATCATACACACAGAAGGTAATTGATTATATCATACACACAGAAGGTAATTGATTATATCATGTATACACACAGAAGGTAATTGATTATATATCATACACACAGAAGGTAATTGATTATATCATACACCCAGAAGATAATTGATTATATCATACACACAGAAGGTAATTGATTACCGGTATATATCATACACATAGAAGGTAATTGATTTTATAATACACTCAGAAGGTAATTGATTATATCATACATACAGAAGGTAATTAATTATATCATACACATGGAAGGTAATTGATTACATATCATACACATAGAAGGTAATTGATTATATCATACACACAGAAGGTAATTTATTATATATCATACATAATAGAAGGCGTTTGATTTTATATCATACAGACATTTTGATAGTCACTCATCGCTGAGACCTGATTGACCTTGTTCCGAGGAATAAAATTTGCATCTACTGGGATACGAACAGATTCCTAGCCACAAAATCTGAGAACACCCCGTATAGGTGTGTGTTCCTACCAGTTCAGTACAGCCAAAGCCCAGTCAAATAGCTGACTAATCACATTATAGTTTTTAAACGGCCGCTGTTTTGAAGACTAAATGATAGCAGTTTGGAATGATCTGCCCCTAGCTTCCCACACCGAAAGCTTTTGTTGGACGTCTTGTGATTGGTTAATTGAATTGTGTCAGAACATGGGAGTCTAAGGGCTGTTATCAGACGGTTTTGCGAGTAAAACCCCTGAATGATATCAGTTTCTATCCCGGTAGATGCACTATTTTGCAATTTTTATTCCTTGGAAAACCGTCAGACTGTTCTAGATGATTTTCTAAAAAAATAGAGCCATGGGCTCTGTAGCTCATCAGAGTTTCATTGATTTATTATCTGAGGTTGAATATCTAAGTTATCTCAAGTAATACAGTGTTAACAAGCAAAAAATAGGTTTTTAGATCATGACCCCTGTGACCCGTATTTGGAGTCACAGAGTCACAAATCCTACAATTAAGAATCACCTTTGACCAAAGAGTCTCCACACAACATTTCACCTTTCTTGAGCTTTAAATACTTGAGAAACACTGGATAAAAATGAATATAGGTTTTTGGGTCATGACCCGTGACCTAGATTGGGGTCACAGGGTCACGAAATCTACAATTTAGAATCCCCATTACCCAAGGAGTCTGCACACAACGTTTCAGCTCTCTAGACCTTTTGGAACTAGAGAAGAAGATGAAAATAGATTTTTAAGGATGTGACCCCTGTGAACCCATTTGGGGTCACGGGGTCACGAAATCTACAAGTAAGAATCCCCATGGGCCAAGGAGTCTGCACACAGCTTTTCAGCTCTCTAGACCTTTTGGAACTAGAGAAGAAGATGAAAATAGGTTTTTAAGGATGTGACCCCTGTGACCCCATTTGGGGTCACGGGGTCACAAAATCTACAAGTAAGAATCCCCATGGGCCAAGGAGTCTTCACACAACGTTTCAGCTCTCTAGACCTTTTGGAACTAGAGAAGAAGATGAAAAAAGGTTTTTAAGGTTGTGACCCCTGTGACCCCATTTGGGGTCACGGGGTCACGAAATCTACAATTTAGAATCCCCATTACCCAAGGAGTCTGCTCACAACTTTTCAGCTCTCTAGACCTTTTGGAACTGGAGAAGAAGATGAAAATAGGTTTTTAATGATGTGACCCCTGTGACCCCATTTGGGGTCATGGGGTCATGAATTCTACAATTTAGAATCCCCATTACCCAAGGAGTCTGCTCACAACTTTTCAGCTCTCTAGACCTTTTGAAACTGGAGAAGAAGATGAAAATAGGTTTTTAATGATGTGACCCCATTTGGGGTCATGGGGTCACGAAATCTACAATTTAGAATCCCCATTACCCAAGGAGTCTGCTCACAACTTTTCAGCTCTCTAGACCTTTTGGAACTGGAGAAGGATGTGACCCCTGTGACCCCATTTGGGGTCATGGGGTCACGAAATCTACAATTTAGAACCCCCATTGGCCAAGGAGTCTGCACATAAAATTTCAGCTCTGTGGAGTCATTGGTTCTGGAGAAGAAGTCGAAAAAGCGAAAAGTTTACGGACGGATGGACGGACGGACGGACGGACGGATGGACGGACGGACGGACGCCGGACGCCATCCCATGCCATAAGCCCATCGGGCCTTTCAGGCCTGATGAGCTAATTACTGAAGGCTGCATGGAGTTTTCCACAGGGAGTTTTGAATGAAGGGGTAATAAAAACATATTTACATGTGAATTCAATATGGCTCATAACATACTGTATTTTTTTCAAGTATGTATACAGAACACATTATGCAGGTGTCACCTTTATAACATTGTCATATATAAACCTCAAAAGCTTGTCAAAGTGTTTATGATGGAATGTACAAGCATAGATTCCAGTGTTCGTAGGAGAGTTGACATAAGATAAGGGAGTCAGGCCTAGTCAAGCAGCCATATTGACAAGCCTAGTTCTTGTATCAACACCCGCCGTGAGAGTGCTATAAATCTTCATAGACAATGCCACTTGACAAGCCTCTATGACACTCTTAAACACTAGAATAAACTTTCTTACATTTGCCCGCGTAATTTGTCAATTACAACAACACCTTGACCAGAAAACATGCATTGACACGTTGCCCTAATCAACTTCTAAAATGTCTCAAAGAAATGGCATTAAAGCCTTGTTTTTTCGTTATTGTTCAAATGTCTTTCAAACTATTCTTCAAATAAATTATGATAATTGTTTTTTTTTAAAAATTTCGTTTCGCAATGTTTAAGTTAACTAGAATATCTAATATTTCATCATTTTCTAAAACTACACAGTGAGCTAAAAAGACTTTTTGACTAAGTTTTAATTTTGAATATTTTCTATCAAGATTTTTCAGTTTTTATCAATTTAACACCCGATTGTTTTTCTAGAATTTGTATCAATCATTCCTCTCATTTGAAAAATGCTTAATGCTTGTTACATTACAGTATAGTTCAATCTTTCAGTTGCATTTCCTTAATTTTTTCACTTGTCCTCAATATCTAACAACTCTGAGACACAAGTGCAAGGGGGTGGATGAGAAAACAAAACTGATTTTTATACACATTGTGACTATAAACTATGTGTTTTTGTTACAATGCAGAAACAGTTAACCACTTTTTATTGTAATTGATTTTTACTTGACTCACAACAGAGATTATAAGAATGCTTCAGTCAATTCAAAATCAGGTAGGAATTATTTTATTATAGAAATATCATGAATATTAATGGTAATAGTAAGGCAATCAATAATACTATATTCATGAATTATTAAGAAGAGTTCTATGGTTGGAAAGTAATGAATTTGAATGAATAACAATGAAACAATGTGATAGGAATAAAAAGTCAATTGGATGTTTGAACCAAGTCTTACATGTAGAATATATGTAATAATAATATACTATATCCACATATTTGATATTTAAAGGGACAATCAGTGTTTTTCATATTTCATTTGGCTTTGCCAAAAATTGCCATTTGTGCTTATTTAAGTTTGAATTATTGCACTCAAATTAGCTATTTAAACCTTTGTACTACAAAAAAAGGTTACTTGTCTATGTAACTGATACAGAAATAGATATAAATTTTAAAAAAACAACCAAAAAAATAAAACAATCAGTACTTCTCGATTAAAAAACAACATCCATAACAACAAGAACAGGAAGAATTTCTTGATAACAACTTCTTAAATGTGAAAATACATGACGTTCCATTAAACGTTTGACATATAGTGACTCAAACGACACTCTAATGTCCCTTTAGTACTGTATACATTCAAGGGCTATGCAATGATTTAAGTACAAAACAGCAATACAGGCAGGCTGAAAATGGTGCAAATCATTGCTTCAATGGCATTTTTTGGAATGTGACAATACATATAAGCCATAAATCATGAAAAAATAATTATGTATATTTGAGTCATTTTCCTAAAATAAAATAAAATATCCGCAACATGAAATAGTTTTCAGTCCCCTCTCCTAATATGATGAACTGAGAGGTAATTCTCGGTAGTAATAATAAATGACTAACATATCTCTATCAGATTTGTAAGACATTATTAATATTATATTATATTGCAATATTATATTACATTGCAATTAATTTCCTGTTGCAGTAGGTTACCTTCTGCAATGAAGCCAATATGTATATTTTATGAATGCTTCTATCACTACAACACTGAAACTGCACAATACATTCTACACATTCAGAACAAATGCATTTTGACACTTAACCATTACACATAAACAATAACAGGTCCCTAATAAATCCTATTTAATTCAGAAAGGAAAGTTAATTACATCAAAATTAAAAAGGTGAATGTTGTGTGCCACTTGCGTGAAATTTCTTTTTAATTTTATGTTTCTTTTCTTTTAAAATTTTTTTTTTAGAATACGGTAACAGTAAAAGATGGTCATATTTAAAATGATAGGAATATAATATAAAACGTATACATTTATTAAATTGGAAAACATGATACTACGCATCTTTCAGTAATGGTTTACTGTTCATGTACAAGTGCAGCACTGCCAGCACACAAAAATACTTTCAAAAGAAATGACGTAAAAAAGTAACTGTTACTTACGCCAAGTTACCAAGTTACTTAGAAGCCGACTTGTGTAGTTATATAACTTTCGGAAACTTTCGAGGCGGCTGTCACAGCGCATAAAGCTTATCTGAGTTTCTGCGACGCAAGTTTATATCCTAACGCTTTCATTTGGCACTATATAGAACCGGAAGTAGTGTAATATTGAGGTTATCGCATGACTGTTTTCACTTCCGGGGCAGACGATGCTCGCACTGACTAACACAATGGTTCAGCCATTGATTGGGTTGGGAGCCATTACAAGACATTGAACAGTTCTAAATACGCTTTATCTGAAGTACGTTAATGCAACATATATGTAGCATGGAGGCTTTTTGCGGAAAGACATTAAGTTTG
>CAKZFU010000054.1:0-14082 GCA_936450465.1 Gibbula magus
CATGCCTTATTCTGAACAACCCAAAATTAACTTTGTCTCTCCAACACAACAAGTCGTGGAGCAAGCCAAAGCTCAAGAGAAACGCGAAAGGGCTATACAAAGGAGAGCACAGAAAGTGTGTGTCATTCCTGACAAGAAAGTTAAGGAGGCACATCACACAAAAAGAAGTCTCTTCCAAAACAGGGAAAGCCAGATCGTTACAGTAAGAAGGCATAATGTACTCCTGTCCAGTATGTTTCAAGACATATTCTTGGCCAGATAGTCTAAAGCGACATATGACTATCAAACATGAACAAATGCAACCACAACCACTAGCACCACAACAACAACAACAACAACAACAACAACAACAACAACAACAACAACAACAACAACAACAACCACAAAGCACCACAACAACAACAACAACAACAACAACAACAACAACAACAACAACAACCACAACAACAACAACAACAACAACAACAACAACAAAAACAACAACCACCTTTTTCAACCATAATGACATCTTATAAATTTCATTAAACACATTTCATTCTAATATAGGATATGTACCTCAAATGGTGTATGTATGTTAATTGAAGGATTAGAATAAATTCAACTTTAGTATTACTGTCTAAAATTATGTAAAACCATTATCAAATGACATTTCAAGCATTTACATTCATCTGCCCATTGTCTTACATTTCTGAAGAATGCATTATGTGATAAAAGGAAAATGACCACAGAGTTTTCATTGTCCCTCTCTCAGTTCTTATAACTGAAAACTTGCTTCTTGCATTCGCTAGAAGTTTCGGCCTAGAATTATAACTTGCGCTATAGGGAAAAGGTACCAGGTCTTCATGCCTAAAATTAACACACAAACAGCAGAATGATCAGTCAAATAAATGTCATTAACATATTTAACAGTACATCATATTCAATACAAAAGGTGATATATAAATAGAATACAGAACAACTTCAACTCCATTAATAATAATAGTTACATAAGTCCATATTACAATAAACATACATGATAGTCACTTATTCAAATATGCAACAATTGTAATACAGAATATCAATTCAACATTCATACGATATAGTTAGAATTCACCTTAAGATTCAATATAGAAATAGTAACATTATTCTTGAACAATGACATTTTGATTACATTATGATTTTAGCTGAATAAGACATGTTCACTGAAGGTGAATGACATGGCCTAGTGAGTTGAATCAATTATGCGACCAGCCGTGATGGATTAGGCTTTACTTAAAGATGTCTTATTTATCTTTTATTTATAGATACTTTATTTGAACACCATATTGCCTGATTTTTATAAACTATTCTATGATATAGAACACATACTAGATAATAATGTAGTGTCTATTTAACTTACATTAAAAGACTTAATGATCTGTCTTACAGGTAAACATATTGTCAAGTGTATTAAGGTTGGAGATATATCAAACCAATTTTATCAGGAGTAACTCCGATATACATCAATAATCATAAACTGAAGTAAATCTAGTTTCACATATACAAGTGGTAGTCTGATATAAATAAGCATTTAGAAGAACACTACTCAAGCACACATAAACATAGTTGATGTCTCTATTTTTAATTTATTATTTATTATATATTTTCAGGGGAAGATTTTGGAAAACTAATGTCTAAAAAACAATTTACAGCTTTATGATAAAAGTCATAGTTACATATTTTTTTTCTTCTGTCATTTGGTTATAGAGATATAATTTTTATTATTATGAATGAATGAATATCTCTTTTATTCTTTGTCGAGAGCCTTTGTTTGTTTAAAGAATTAGGAGGTATACAATAGAAAATGGGTCACCCTAATTATGTTCATAACTCAGTTAAGTCACCATAGCAACATATATGACGTTACCTAAAAATAGATAATTTTCAGCACATATGGGAAATAGGCCAGAGACCCCGTAGTTTCACTCAAGTATACAGCTCAGAGATGTTCCCGCTTACTCCATACAGATACGCCAATCACAGTAGACACGCGCCTTTGTTTGTTTATTCAGTCGGTGTGTGCGTAGTCTGTGTGTATTAAGGATTAACGCTCCACTGTCCTGCTACAACTCTAGAATAGCATAGACTGAGTGCAAGTCTTTTATTTCAGATTGAATATTCAATAAGTGAAGGAGTGTGAAAAGAAAGCTCATGATAATTAAGCTTTTGTTTTCCTTAAAAAGACAATCAACAGATTGACACAATATTAACACGTTTTATGTAGTTACTCTACTGTAATCCCAATTTATTCAAAGTGTTGACATTCCAGCTATATATTATATATGTTAGCTATATGTGATTTCTTTTCCTCCAGATAAATAATCTGAATATACATTAAAGAAATAATTATCAAGTGGAGAACTATATATTATTCTTTAAAATTGTATCAGAATAATCTTCCAAACACGGGTTAGTCCCAGGGATGAAAATGCGAGACGAGGGCTAGCTGAACATAGTTAAACATTAATCCCCCCTCTCTCTCTCTCATACATTGTTGACAGAGTCAACACTGGCTCGCCCGCTGCTGTGCTTGATGATCTAGCTCGCGCCAGTGTTGACAGAGTAAACACTGGCTGGTCACTTAGTTTGTTCAAGTTCATCCTTTCACAGTATTCATCTGAGGACAGTGTGGAGCTGGCTAAAGTAATGATATCAGTCTGACCGAATTTTAAACAAATCGGTCAATTCAATTAACAATTAAATTGGTCAAACCATATATACGACACTAAGAACACCTGTGCTACAGGTCTGGACATGTCTGAGAAAATCAGTTTGACCTGAGAAAATCAGTTTGACCGAATTTCGGTCAACTCAATTAATTTAAGACTATACAGGCCCATTCCAAAAAATATCCTATACAAGCCCAATAAAAAAAGTCACTGAGAACACCTGTGCTACAGGTCTGGACATGTCTGAGAAAATCAGTTTGACCGAATTTTCGGTCCACTCTATAAATATCCTATACAAGCCCTAATTAAAAAATATCCAAAAAATATCCTAATTAAAATATCCAAGAAAATAGCCAAACAATAGCCAATCAATAAATTTAGGAGTAAATTTGGGAGTATGCAGGCCTCCCTACTACTAACATTTGAATTATTTTTGAAACATAATAAATAGCACATTTGACAATGTTCAGCGAATCAAAATATATGTCATGGAGTGAATGAGAACTTTAATTTGCCAAGGGTGGCGAAATAATTAACAATTTGTTTCTAAAAGATTTTACCAATTTATCCTTATTAATCACAACAAGGTTGGTTTCAGTGACTCTCCTATCACACTGTTTAACAGAGAAGCATATAAGAGATTGATAATATTTCAATAGTATCTTTATCAGTATCAACATTTCTTCCTCTTAATTGCTTTATTTTAAAGGCACAGCACATTTTTAAAAACTTTTTTTTTAAATTTCAATTAAAATAAGGTTTATGCAACGGTAAATTTATTTCGACGGTAAAATACTCCATTTCATGACCCGATTACCCGCTGTCACAGGAAACATAAAAACACATTTATATAAATCAATAACTGTTGGCAACCGATATAGTGTGAAAATGTATAAGCTTTGCATAACCGAACCAGGTACATTCGTTTTAGTAATGTATGTATGAATTGATTATTTTGCAATTGGTGTCATTTCTTTTGCAATTTTTGAGATCTCTTTTTCCATTAGAAAACGCGCTACATCCGTTAAAAGCGAGTAACACATCCTCACTATTTATTTTCCTATGATGTGTAATTGTGAAATACGCCGTAGGTAGTACACTGCCACCTTTGTTAACACCTGAACTTTATCATTACCAGATAGTTTGACACTGTTAGATAAAACACCTTCATGTACCGACTTGACAGTAGTAAACTGTTCCTGATGATATGATGTATAGATACAAATATTGTATTAACAATATTAAAGGGGCAGTAGCACGTTTTTTCGCTAAAAAATGTTGATGAAATGTATTTGAAAAATAATGTCATTAATAGTAAAACACCCTGCTCTCTTAAACAATGAGTCTACATGGTTCCGTAAAGTCATGGGAATCGTTTTTGTCATACGAAATAATAAAATGTGTTCACAATAAAATGGCCGCCGTGCAATTTTTGCTTTATAAGCAACACCGTTATTACCACTACGGATAATTGGTTTGTGTAATAAGATGTTTTACCCTCTTAAGTAAATATATAAATGACATAAACTATCTTTATAAATGGGAAATTTGAAAAATAAAATTTTCAAAAAACGTGCTACTGCCCCTTTAACTATAGGATACATGACATCAAACTGTAAGATTCCATATACTCTCATCAAATTAACTCATATATTTGCAGTAAAACTGTTTAATCAACATAACAAACCTGTGGTGTAAATTCATGAAGATGATTTTAATTAACGATGTGCGATAACTGGAGTACCTGTTACGACAACCCCAGTCCATATTCATTGATAACAATAATTTGAGAACATGCACTTTCTTTGAAAGAGGACCGGTATGAATGAATATGGGACGATGTGAATAAATCAATGATGAACTGTATGTTAATCGGTGAAAGACTGAGATTTGCACCGTTGTGGGATGTGATATTACACCTGAAACACAAATCATCATCTATACAATGCGGGCACTGGAGGGGTTAATAGGCTCCACGACTGGGACCCTTAATACATGGAACAGACGTTTAACAATATTGTCGTCAATATCACATTTACATCCATCACAATTAGTATAATACTATGTGTGAATATTGTAACGTTTAAGAATTTACATTCGACAAGTTTTTAATTGTCATCACTTTTATTTATTTATTTTATTTAATGAATAAATGCCCGTTTTACATGAATGTTTTTTGTTTGTTCTATTTGCATCCATTTAAATAACAAGTCGTCATTATTCAGTAATGGAGAATGCATGAGGAGCTGTGGATTCGTTAAAAAAAATCAACGAGCCCCGAAGGGCGTGTTGATTATGTAATGGAGAATGCATGAGGAGCTGTGGATTCGTTAAAAATAATCAACGAGCCCCGAAGGGGCGAGTTGATTATTTTTAACGAATCCACTGCTCCGAATGCATTCTCCATCTTAATCCATGTATGACTTCACGAAACATTTATATGTAATTATTTTAGATTTGAAACAATAAATTTCAATTATGGAATACCAAAATAAATTATTTTGCAAATTTCGGTGCTCATTCATCGAATATGGTACAAGTAGCTGCGGCCCTCATGAAATGGATTCTTCCACGCACGTGCAGCGAAAACTTACACGCGAAGCGAAGTGATTGACAGCTGAAACTCTGCCTTTGCATTCCTACCATGCCTTAAATAGAACGTCGGATTCTTACTGACAAACAATCCTAAGGTTTCTAACAGCGTCTTGTGGCCTAATGGTTAGAACCGCTGACTACCAAGCGAAGGGTTGCATGTTCGAATCCAGGTTCATGCATTACAAAAATTAACTTGTCTATTTGAGAGCTATTTTAAGATCCTATTCATGTACAATAAGACAAAATACATCAGTCTCGAAAAATGTACTCGATTAGCCATTATTGAAAATGTCTAAACCTAACACCCCTCCTGACTGGGACAGTCAATGAACAGTTGATTCCTAAATAATAATCAACTGAAAACACAATAGAGTGACGTCATGACCATGGATTAATTTTAACGAATGCATTCTCCATCTTAATCCATGTATGACGTCACGAAACATGCATATATGTGATTATTTTACATTTGAAAAATAACTTTCAATTATGGGACACCAAAATCAATTATTTTGAAAATATCGGTGCTCATTCATCGGATATGGTACAAGTAACTGCGACCCTCATGAAATGGATTCTTCCACGCACGTGCGGCGCAAACTTTCCACGCGAAGCGATGTGATTGACAGCTAAACCTCTGCTTTTCCATGCCTTCCGTTCGTTAAAAGTCTTGAATAGAACGCGGGATTCTTACTGACAAACAATCCTAAGGTTTCTAACAGCCTCTTGTAGCCTAATGGCTAGAATCGCTGACTACCAAACGAAGGGTTGCATGTTCGAATCCAGGTTTAATTTGTCATAGTTGAGATATTTTAAGATCATATTCAGATACACCAAGACAAAATACACCAGTCAAGAAAAAATGTACTCGGTAAGTCATTACTGAAAATGTCAAAACCTAACACCCTCCTGACTGGGACAGTCAATGACCAGTAGATTCTTAAATCAACTGATAACACAATAAAGTGACGTCTGACCATGAATTAATTCATACGAATCCATACGTGCATGATGGTGTTTTAATGAGTGTAACATGAGTTCCCTATTCTACGGTATATCACCCCTGGGCTTTGCCAGGCTGACGTACGTCCTTCGTATATTACATGTACGTACACACTGCAAATAGCCCAACACATTGTATCAATATATAACAGTAAGCTACCAACGGATACTTCAAAATAATGAAAATAAGAAAAGCCTTGCTTCATTCAAATAAAAAAATATAAACTTAAGTTTGGCTAGTCTTAGTGTCATGTTATGAGTCTGTTGACCCACTTCCTGTATACTCCTGGCATTGGTATAAGGATTGGGGATAACGTGATTAGCTGTACTGTATATAGGGACAGTGGGAGTGGTATAAGGATGGGAGATAATGTGACTAGCTGTACTGTATGCAGGGACAGGTTTATACACAGGCACGGTCACAACTAGTGTGAGAGAATATCCAAGGATCACTGGTTGACATTAGTTCCAAGTTTGATTGGTTTGGTTTAAACATATTTTATTCTCTAGGAAAATGATTGGGAACAATCTATCCAACTTAAAAGGAAGGTTCTATCGCGGTATTTTTTGTGGAAGTGAAACTAGAGAGGATATTCCCGTTTACACATATAGCTATTAATGCATGATTAAAGCAAAATTGAAGTCAAAGTCAAATTGAAATATATTAACGAAATCAAAGATTTGATAACTTTACATTTCACAATTTGATAAAGATAAGCGCACATTTGTTAAAACTTAAAAAGCCCAATGAGAATTGAAGCCATTCATCGGCGCTGCGAATGGGGAAACTTCGCTACGGCTCAACAGCATATTGTTTATTAGTTTTATAATACCTTATGTGTTATAATGTCAATATTCTATCAGTGTACATGTTTTATAACTACAAAACAATAAAACTGGTTTAAATATACCGTATTTTCATTTAACGAAATGCCAAGAAACCAAGATGCCGGATGCTACCGATAGATCAGTGATAGAACCTTCCCTTTAAAATACCATCTCCTTAAATTAATGTTTGATGAGGCTGCGAGCATGTTTAACTTGGGGAATATGCGCCTGACCAGACAGCTTGCCCAAAGAAGCGTGGTAAAGCCATGTTTCCGAGGAATGATAAACTTGAATGTTGTTATGGGCCCCTGGGCTAACTCCACCTTTTCAGTATGTGATCTGGGATCAAACTTTACTATGATTAATCCAAACTTCTATTCTTTGACATGCCACTCAGGTTACTTTTGTGCCTCAAGATCACACTACTTGATAAAGGACGCCATGGACACTTCGTTTTCAAAATCTTTATTTGCTTCAAGTTCTTGTACACTTAGGTTAGAGAGATAGCGAAACAACTGTCACAGATACATTATTATTTCATTAAAAGTCACTCAAAGTCTGTTGTTTATACCTGTATGCCTATCAAAGTTACACATTGAGCTTGTATGTTCCATTTGAAACATCAGTCTATCTGACGTAACCACTTGATGACAACCCGTACTCAGGCCAAGTACCAAAACGCCACGTTGTAGATAACGGTTCCAGATTCAACCGTATTAGTCGGGTTGCACGTGCTTGCGATAATGCATGTGCCACTTGTAGAATGAGAAAATGATAAACACAAACTGTCACCTGTGCATTTATGTGTGCATTCGTCGAGAGAAAGGCCTGGAAATGTATCTATGACGTCACCTGATAACATCCGGTCTCTTGAGCCAACCTGGAACAGGTATGTTAGGTCTTTTTTGATTGGTCGAGAATCCAGTGACGATGGTTGGACGTTGAGAAGATGAGTTGCGTCATAAGTTAAAGTACAAACTAGATTTGCGACAAGTTTTGGAGCCATTCTGGGTGAACCCAAGCATCTGAAGATTTTGTCCATTCGGCTGACATCGGTCCTTAGAACATAGGTGTTACAGTCCAAGCCGTTTGAGGCGACACCAACTGAAAATGATGAAATCATAGAATACAATTATTGATCGACAATTTTACTGTATATACATGATATATTATATTCCACTGATTCTAAAAACTGTATTAGAGTTTGTGTTTCTTTTACAAGCCTTAAAATTTTTTTGAACGTCGGTATACATGAACATTTTACGTTGATATAAATTTCTCTTGCAAGTGATTTCATGGACTCTATTATCTTTATTAAACAATGAATAGCGGATAAGCTACAGAGCCCACGGCTCCATTTCTCAGGATAAGTCTTATTCTGATATACACCGTGTTAATTCATATACTAAGTCGTCACCATCAGATACTAAACCTGGGCTCCGTTCCATAACAGCGAGCGCATAAATTGCTCATTGATCGCTCAATGTAGAGCTCAAGTAGCGCTCATTCTCTCTTGAACGATACAGTGCAAATTCCTCGAAGTTTGCTCGCCTTGCTACGTAGCGCTTCATTGAGCAATCGCGTTCAAGAGAGGTTTAAAAGTAATCGCTAATTGAGCGATTACTTTGAAACCTCTCTTGAACACGGCCCATGCAACTACCGATCGAGGAGCTATAGTCTTTGCTAATGCAATTTGAGACATTTCTGAACAAATTTAAACAATGATTTACCTGACAAAACATTTTGTGTTAGTTCCTAAACCTCAGATAATAAATCATTCAAATCTTGATGAGTTACAGAGTCATTTTAACATTTTAAGAGGTTGTTAGAGGAAGGGGATAATTGAAATAAACTGAAAAATTACAGTATATACTTAAACTGTTGCCATTGTCTAAAACTAGGGTCATTGGAAACAATGGTGAACTTTCTCCTTTGAGAAGTGGGCGTTAATGAGAGTGCAATCAGATATGAATAACGTGAACTAATTTGACCAAGACTAAGATTTGAGATTGTTGTTAATGATTCATTTACACTGTAATAATTCAGTTGTTATTTGTAATTTTAATGTGTATGGTTTAGTTGAATTAACGAAATAAATCATACTCGTAACGCATATATAGAGATTATTACCCGAGGAAGTGTGTCATATGACTTTTACGCAACGAGTGTGAATTTTTGTATTGCCCGAGCAATACGTACATATGATATGATATTACTCGCCCGGGTAAGATATTGCAGTGTAATATTTATACGGCAATATTACACTAGTGTAATACCGCCGCACGTATGACGTCACAATAGTGTGCGGTTATGACGTCACAATGGGAGTAACGTCGTCACAAATGTATCGGACTTCCGGGAATCACAGTTTCAGAGCCATGTCGGCTATTTCGTTGGATTATAGGTGGGCGAGTAATAAACAGAATACTAAACTCCCTTCTATTTAATACCATTTTTATTAAACTCGTGAATGATTGGTATCAAACTCGCTTTCGCTCGTTTTATACAAAATCATTAACTCGTTTAATAAAACTGGTATTAAATAGAAGGTCGTTTAGTATCCTCTATATATGTACGTATTGTACATATTTACGTATGAAACTTGTCATTGTACTTTTCTCTCATTGTTGCTTAACGACTGTTTCGAACTTCTACTACCGGCCTTTTTCTCAATTTATTTATAAACATTCCCCATATATTTCGACCCTCTAAGTAAAACCTTTTGAGGATATCACAATTCAATAAAATGACAGTTTAGATAGATTCTAAACTTGAAAAATATGGTATAATAGGGCAATTACTAGGGTGGCTTGCATAAGTAATCGGAGTCAAAGCGTTTTTGTCAATGGATATTTGCGATATCAAAGCCGAGAACACTCCAAGCTGGGATCCCACAGGGTTCAGTTTTAGGACCGTTTTTATTTATTGTTTATATAAATTATATATTTAGATTGCTTAACTCACCTCTTTGCTGATGACTCATCCCCTGGTTATTCCTCAGCGGATCGTCGTCTTATTGAATTGAAATTAAATGCCAATTTGTGTAATCTTAATATATGGAGGTGGGGGGGGGGGGGGGGGGGGGGGGGGGGAAATGGCTAATCAAATATAACCCAGACAAGACTGAAGCTGTGCTTTTCTCGCTTCAAAATAATTTTGAAAAGTTACATCTTAATTTTGATGGAGTTGATGTTAGAATGGTGGAGGCGCATAAACACCTTGGAATAACACTGGCAGGTAATGGGAAATGGGCGGATCATACAGAAAACATTATTAAAAGTGTAGCAAAGATGGTGAACTCCTTGCGAAGTTTGAAATATGTATTATGGATAATTACTGGCTTGCCGAAATATACTTCACACGAATTTCTATACTTTGAAACTGGCTGGAGAACATTACAAGAACGTAGGAAAATAAGAAAATTAAGTTTAATGTATAACATTCAAAACCAAATGGCTCCTCAATACCTTGCTGAACTACTATCCCAGGACGTTGGGTCTAAAACTTATTATAATTTACGCAACTCTCAAAACATTTCAGTTCCATTCTCTAGACTTAAACATTCAAAGGAATCTTTCTTTCCTTCAACAATAAGAGTATGGAAGAATTTACCACACCATGTCCGTATTTAAAAAAATATCTCGACTTTTAAAACATCTATTATTGATAAATATGACCGTGCACCTCGCTAATATTCATGTGGTAAAAGAAAACTGAACATATTGCATACAAAGTTACGATATGCAGTCAGCTCGTTAAACTTTGACTTGTGTAAAATTGGAATTAAAAGTGATCCGAAATGCGTATATGGTTATATATGTTGAAAATACCTATCACTTCTTTTTTGAATGTTCAATGTATCACAATCAGAGGGAGAAACTCATTTTGTCAAGCGCGTACTTAACTCAACAAATGTTTCAATAAATCTAGTGCAGACCTGTCATTTTGTCAAAATGTGATAATATTTAAGTTGTAGTTCAATCTTATATCCACGAGACCAAACGATTTGTATAATATGCATGTTTTGTATGTATCAATCTTGACTTACATTACAATGTACAATCTTACATTTCTTCTTCTCTGTTCAGTATCAGTAGTCTTTACCAAAATGAATGTTATTGTATTTGTGTACAATGTATATACCAAGGAGAGGGTGTTCTAAGTTGGACAACTTGTACCCAATCCGATTCTTTGTGAATAAAATATGTTTAAACCAGATAGATTCAATATTTATAACGTACAAGAGAATTATTCATTTAAAATTTTTAATTTGCTACCTGTCATTTAACTACGAAATATTTATGTGGGGGGGGGGGGGGGGGGGGGGGGGGGGGGGGGAAATGGCTAATCAAATATAACCCAGACAAGACTGAAGCTGTGCTTTTCTCGCTTCAAAATAATTTTGAAAAGTTACATCTTAATTTTGATGGAGTTGATGTTAGAATGGTGGAGGCGCATAAACACCTTGGAATAACACTGGCAGGTAATGGGAAATGGGCGGATCATACAGAAAACATTATTAAAAGTGTAGCAAAGATGGTGAACTCCTTGCGAAGTTTGAAATATGTATTATGGATAATTACTGGCTTGCCGAAATATACTTCACACGAATTTCTATACTTTGAAACTGGCTGGAGAACATTACAAGAACGTAGGAAAATAAGAAAATTAAGTTTAATGTATAACATTCAAAACCAAATGGCTCCTCAATACCTTGCTGAACTACTATCCCAGGACGTTGGGTCTAAAACTTATTATAATTTACGCAACTCTCAAAACATTTCAGTTCCATTCTCTAGACTTAAACATTCAAAGGAATCTTTCTTTCCTTCAACAATAAGAGTATGGAAGAATTTACCACACCATGTCCGTATTTAAAAAAATATCTCGACTTTTAAAACATCTATTATTGATAAATATGACCGTGCACCTCGCTAATATTCATGTGGTAAAAGAAAACTGAACATATTGCATACAAAGTTACGATATGCAGTCAGCTCGTTAAACTTTGACTTGTGTAAAATTGGAATTAAAAGTGATCCGAAATGCGTATATGGTTATATATGTTGAAAATACCTATCACTTCTTTTTTGAATGTTCAATGTATCACAATCAGAGGGAGAAACTCATTTTGTCAAGCGCGTACTTAACTCAACAAATGTTTCAATAAATCTAGTGCAGACCTGTCATTTTGTCAAAATGTGATAATATTTAAGTTGTAGTTCAATCTTATATCCACGAGACCAAACGATTTGTATAATATGCATGTTTTGTATGTATCAATCTTGACTTACATTACAATGTACAATCTTACATTTCTTCTTCTCTGTTCAGTATCAGTAGTCTTTACCAAAATGAATGTTATTGTATTTGTGTACAATGTATATACCAAGGAGAGGGTGTTCTAAGTTGGACAACTTGTACCCAATCCGATTCTTTGTGAATAAAATATGTTTAAACCAGATAGATTCAATATTTATAACGTACAAGAGAATTATTCATTTAAAATTTTTAATTTGCTACCTGTCATTTAACTACGAAATATTTATGTGGGGGGGGGGGGGGGGGGGGGGGGGGGGGGAAATGGCTAATCAAATATAACCCAGACAAGACTGAAGCTGTGCTTTTCTCGCTTCAAAATAATTTTGAAAAGTTACATCTTAATTTTGATGGAGTTGATGTTAGAATGGTGGAGGCGCATAAACACCTTGGAATAACACTGGCAGGTAATGGGAAATGGGCGGATCATACAGAAAACATTATTAAAAGTGTAGCAAAGATGGTGAACTCCTTGCGAAGTTTGAAATATGTATTATGGATAATTACTGGCTTGCCGAAATATACTTCACACGAATTTCTATACTTTGAAACTGGCTGGAGAACATTACAAGAACGTAGGAAAATAAGAAAATTAAGTTTAATGTATAACATTCAAAACCAAATGGCTCCTCAATACCTTGCTGAACTACTATCCCAGGACGTTGGGTCTAAAACTTATTATAATTTACGCAACTCTCAAAACATTTCAGTTCCATTCTCTAGACTTAAACATTCAAAGGAATCTTTCTTTCCTTCAACAATAAGAGTATGGAAGAATTTACCACACCATGTCCGTATTTAAAAAAATATCTCGACTTTTAAAACATCTATTATTGATAAATATGACCGTGCACCTCGCTAATATTCATGTGGTAAAAGAAAACTGAACATATTGCATACAAAGTTACGATATGCAGTCAGCTCGTTAAACTTTGACTTGTGTAAAATTGGAATTAAAAGTGATCCGAAATGCGTATATGGTTATATATGTTGAAAATACCTATCACTTCTTTTTTGAATGTTCAATGTATCACAATCAGAGGGAGAAACTCATTTTGTCAAGCGCGTACTTAACTCAACAAATGTTTCAATAAATCTAGTGCAGACCTGTCATTTTGTCAAAATGTGATAATATTTAAGTTGTAGTTCAATCTTATATCCACGAGACCAAACGATTTGTATAATATGCATGTTTTGTATGTATCAATCTTGACTTACATTACAATGTACAATCTTACATTTCTTATTCTCTGTTCAGTATCAGTAGTCTTTACCAAAATGAATGTTATTGTATTTGTGTACAATGTATATACCAAGGAGAGGGTGTTCTAAGTTGGACAACTTGTACCCAATCCGATTCTTTGTGAATAAAATATGTTTAAACCAGATAGATTCAATATTTATAACGTACAAGAGAATTATTCATTTAAAATTTTTAATTTGCTACCTGTCATTTAACTACGAAATATTTATGTGGGGGGGGGGGGGGGGGGGGGGGGGGGGGGGGGGGGGGGGGGGGGAAATGGCTAATCAAATATAACCCAGACAAGACTGAAGCTGTGCTTTTCTCGCTTCAAAATAATTTTGAAAAGTTACATCTTAATTTTGATGGAGTTGATGTTAGAATGGTGGAGGCGCATAAACACCTTGG
>CAKZFU010000055.1:0-23386 GCA_936450465.1 Gibbula magus
TATCGTGGATATTGTCACTTTTATTGTGTATGGATTTTAGTATCATTCAATTTATTATTTCTGACAACAGATCATAGCATACTTAATATCCTTAAGCTTCTTTTAAAAGACCTGTTTCGTTTCAAATGAGGGTCCTTAGAAATCACAAGAAAATGATCTATATAATTAACTAAAGATATATTTCAAATTTGAAATATCATAAACTCGGTTTGACAACAGAGATTCCTCCTCCTCCGCCACCGCCGCCGCCGATTCCTCCTCCTCCTCCTCCTCCTCCGCCGCCGCCGCCGCCGATTCCTCCTCCTCCTCCGCAGCCGCCGCCACCGCCGCCGCCGCCACTGCCGCCGATTCCTCCTCCAGCGACGGCGGCTGCGGCGGCGGCGGTGGCGGAGTAGGAGGAGGAGGAGGAGGAGGAGGAGGAGGAGGCGGCGGCGGCGGCGGCGGCGGCGGCGGAGGAGGAGGAGGAGGAGGAATCGGCGGCGGCGGCGGCGGAGGAGGAGGAATCTCTGTTGTCAAACCGAGTTTATGATATTTCAAATTTGAAATATATCTTTAGTTAATTATATAGATCATTTTCTTGTGATTTCTAAGGACCCTCATTTGAAACGAAACAGGTCTTTTAAAAGAAGCTTAAGGATATTAAGTATGCTATGATCTGTTGTCAGAAATAATAAATTGAATGATACTAAAATCCATACACAATAAAAGTGACAATATCCACGATAAACAAAAATATTAATTAATTACTCTTGATTCAATATGTGTTTATTTTATTTTCAGAATCCATGTATGAACCATGTATTTACTTAATTAAGTCAGGCAGGTGTTACTTATTAAATCAACTATAGGCCCATTTCCACAATTTTCAATTTTCTTGTACTTTTATAAACAAGTTGTTCTTCTAATAATGTCATTCAAACACTGTATTAATTGCTTATGATAAGTTGAGCTTATGATAAGTTTTCACTTGTATTTTACATCAGATGAAACATGTTTGGTCAAATGTTAACATTATTTGAGTGTACGTTTTTACATTTTTAAAATGTTATCAGTTTCATTTACATTATGAATACTTTATTCATTGTTACTATCTCAATGTTATTATTTATAACCAAATGTTTATATTGTTTTGTAATCACTCAAAGTGTGTCTAATTAATGGGGTGGTATATTTATTTAGTTTTTAAATTTATTTTAATTTATTGAAGACAATTATCATATTTTATCAAATTATTATTTATCAACGTTATAATCTAATTATGAGTATGCTATTGTTAATTCTTTTCTATCTAATGAAGGGTGGTAGACCTAATTAATCTATTTCATTATGTCTTACTTTATCGCATACGGCTATTATATTTTTATCAAATTATTCTGTAATAAATGTAAGAGTTTTTATGTTCTTGATCATTTATCTTCAGTCAAATACATTTAATACATTTAATCTGTTTAATTCAGATCATTCATATGAAAAATGTAGTTCGTTTTAGTCAGTTAACATTATTTCTAATAATAGTATTCTTATATCATTTAATGAATTTTGTTGTATATTTATATTCTATCTTGTGACAGAGGAAATATTTAATTCATTATTACTTATTCATTTAATCAGTTAGTATCAATAATAATCCTTATTTAGCTTTATCAGTTTTAATGAATTAGGATGAATCTTTATTTTCTGTCTAATGAATATGGTATATTTAATTCAATTTAACTTCATTATAGTTTAATTTCATTAGAGTTTTATCTTTATCATACACAACTGCATGATCCTTTATTCATTTAACATTTATTTCAATAATGCTTTTTATTCCATTTATCATGTTAATGAATATACAATGGATTGGAATTAGTTCAGAATTAATCACTGTCTAACTATACAGGTGGCAGTTTTACACGTTTGCGTTGTAATTAAATTATGAGCGTTCGAATATTAATTTTGATTTATGACATCCCCTATATATTTGCATGGATTCAAATTATCGGATCCATCGAAGCATATTTATATTCTATCTTATGAAAATGGAATATCTAATCATTTTACTAATTTATTCATTTCAATAGTAAACATGTTTTTCCAATAACATTCTTTATTTACGGTAGCATTAAATGAATTATGTTCCATAAGCGTTTTTGTCTAATAGAAGTTTGCAGATTATATTCATTCATCATTTGTAACTTTAAAATTCACACCTCAAGTCAGAGCGTGACTTTTCCCTATCGAGTGTTGCCTAAGCAAACCTTGTTTGTCAATGGTCAAGTTCGGATCAGGGAGGGGTCAGGTGCAAAGCCGTGTCATGACAATGTTAGTTTCTTACTGCTACCTTGTGGAATGTTTCAGGTTGAGGTTAACTGCATTTGACTTTCCTATGATTTACTTGTATATGTTTAAATGTACTTCTTCTCGAGTACATGTTATATTCCGTATGCATGAATTATTTTTATCACTAGTTTAGCCTTGATTATCACACATTCATTCAGGTTATTACGTTATGATCACATATAAAAACTCATTAAGTTCCTTTAATAATTTTTTACTTCATTTCCATTAGTTTTAAATATCATCATCAATAATATATTGATCATCAAATAATATTTATAAATATATACATATATTAATTATATTTATTTTATTTATATTTTGATGAATTATTATTTAATATTTTATTTAATTATCCTTAACCCTTAACCCTGGCTGTCACGGGGAGTCAGCCAGTTCGTTCTATTCAAGCCTGTTTTCTTTATTATCGTTTCTTTAATGTTTTAATTCATTCATCCACATAAATATTTCATAGATTATGTTTCATTCTTGAAATCATTGTCACCTTTTATTATTCTACACTCATTTTTTTTTCTCTCTTTTCATTTATGAATATTTAATAAATAAAAAAAAATAAAATTATATACCTATCTAATTAATACCTCTACAATCTCCCACCTCCCACCTCCCACCTCCCACCTCCCACCTCTTTACTCTCTAGAGAGGTGGGATTGCACATTGCAACATTGCACATTGCACAATGTGTATGAAAATGACCCCTCTATACTACTCCCCAGACCTCTTAAGCTCGATCCGAAGCCGAACGCGCTAACCACTGCGCTATCCCACCTCCTAAAAGTGTAAATAAATTGCCTCCTCAGGAACAGTAGTTACTTTCAATCGAGGGTTTTAGATGAGTAATTTGAGGTTTTAATCTAACCACAAACAGATATGTATTGTTTTTCTCTCGCAGATCAACGTTTAAACATGGCTGATGATGAGTCCAGTGGTGATGATGCAGACTACCACACGTGTGATGAGGACGAGTCTGGTGATCCTGGAGAAGTTCCTCAGTCTCCCAGTTCCAGAAATGTTCCAGACTACCACACGTGTGATGAGGACGAGTTTGGTGTTTCTGGAGAAGTTCCTCAGTCTCCCAGTTCCAGAAATGTTCCAGACTACCACACGTGTGATGAGGACGAGTCTGGTGATCCTGGAGAAGTTC
This sequence comes from Gibbula magus, assembly GCA_936450465.1. Classification (NCBI taxonomy): domain Eukaryota; kingdom Metazoa; phylum Mollusca; class Gastropoda; order Trochida; family Trochidae; genus Gibbula; species Gibbula magus. The sequence goes on from CAKZFU010000055.1 coordinate 3,485, forward strand.
CTCAGTCTCCCAGTTCCAGAAATGTTCCAGACTACCACACGTGTGATGAGGACGAGTCTGGTGATCCTGGAGAAGTTCCTCAGTCTCCCAGTTCCAGAAATGTTCCAGACTACCACACGTGTGATGAGGACGAGTCTGGTGATCCTGGAGAAGTTCCTCAGTCTCCCAGTTCCAGAAATGTTCCAGACTACCACACGTGTGATGAGGACGAGTCTGGTGATCCTGGAGAAGTTCCTCAGTCTCCCAGTTCCAGAAATGTTCCAGACTACCACACGTGTGATGAGGACGAGTCTGGTGATCCTGGAGAAGTTCCTCAGTCTCCCAGTTCCAGAAATGTTCCAGACTACCACACGTGTGATGAGGACGAGTCTGGTGATCCTGGAGAAGTTCCTCAGTCTCCCAGTTCCAGAAATGTTCCAGACTACCACACGTGTGATGAGGACGAGTCTGGTGATCCTGGAGAAGTTCCTCAGTCTCCCAGTTCCAGAAATGTTCCAGACTACCACACGTGTGATGAGGACGAGTCTGGTGATCCTGGAGAAGTTCCTCAGTCTCCCAGTTCCAGAAATGTTCCAGACTACCACACGTGTGATGAGGACGAGTCTGGTGATCCTGGAGAAGTTCCTCAGTCTCCCAGTTCCAGAAATGTTCCAGACTACCACACGTGTGATGAGGACGAGTCTGGTGATCCTGGAGAAGTTCCTCAGTCTCCCAGTTCCAGAAATGTTCCAGACTACCACACGTGTGATGAGGACGAGTCTGGTGATCCTGGAGAAGTTCCTCAGTCTCCCAGTTCCAGAAATGTTCCAGACTACCACACGTGTGATGAGGACGAGTCTGGTGATCCTGCAGAAGTTCCTCAGTCCCCGACCTCAAGTGGTGATTATATATAATAAAACAAGTCTTGCAACCCACCCCACTCCACCCAACATATATCTACAGCATACAATAACCTAAAATGTAATGGTGTCGTAATTTCAGATTAAATTTAATTGATTTAAACACTTACGACATAAGATAGGATAATTTATGACTTATTTTGTCAAAGAAAATTTATTCATTTTTTGAAACTACGACTGAAGTAACAATGGTATTTATTTACCCAAAATAAGTATTGTTCCGAAACAAAAATGCTGTTACCAAGTTGACAAACATCTTTTCTCATGCAAAATATGGAAGACACTTGTTCTTGAAAAAAACATGTCTCTTTTCAACAATTATTGACAAATACTTGCAAACAAGGTTATTATCATACGATTTTGAAAATAAATTTGGGAATTCAATTCCTTGTTCAACCAAGTCTCTGTCATTTAGATGTGTCATTTCAGTAATATAGACAGACTTCGTCAGTAAGTAAGTTTTAAAGAATTTGTCATTTTAGAAAAAAAATTGAAGTTTCATCCTGCTGTATCTAGCTTTCATTTTCTCCCGCCGCGCGTTTAGCGTGAAGCGGGGGATATAGTTTTCAGCTGCTTCTGTCCATACGTACAGACGTACGAAATTGAATAACTCAAATACTATTTACTGGATTCTTTTCCTATTTTGCATGTGAGTTCATCATGGGAAGAGTTATGTTCCTACAGAGGTTTTTGACCTTGACCTACATGTCAAGGTCACAACGAAACTTTGTCATTTTATCTCTGTCAGCGCGATATCTCAAGAACCATTCACTGGATTCTCTTCATATCTTACACATAGAAGACGATGAGCTGATTCGATTTTGGTGACCTCGACACTATTCTCAAGGTCAGAGTTGACTTTTTCCATTTGATAATGTTCATGTAAAGCTTGTCAGCGCGATATCTCAAGAATCATTCACCGGAATTTCATCATATCTTGCACAAGACACCTCCTACGGGAGACGAAGAGCTGATTAGATTTTGGTGACCTTGATATTATTCTCAAGGTCACAATTGAACTTTGAATTTTACGACATGTTCCACAGACGATTTTGGTGATTTTTACATTATTTTTTCAATTTTGAAGTAATAATTTGCGGCGGTGGAATCATGTCACCTGAGTGACAACTACTTGTTTTTAGGTGTTACGCTACTTTTAAACGCTAAATGCGAACATCACAAAAGAGTGAAACATTATCTAAATGAAAACAGATTAAACTGGATACTCTTGATCGCTAACATTTCCAATAAGACATACACACAGAGGATGCACCCAGACATTAATGTATTCTATCTTTTTCATGAAATTAAAATTTCTTTATGATTAAGCTAAACAATATGTTTATCACATATAATGATCATACAGATAGCATTACCAGTTATTATATTGAATACATCTTATCTTGAAACCATTTGTCTTTCAGAGCTTATAACAACGATGACTGATGACCCCTCTTCTGGTTTCAGTGAAGTTCCAATAAATGTGAGTGTATTTTTCATATTTTTCAAATACCCATCTATAAAATGGGATGTTTTGCATATGTTAGGAAACACTGCCCATATGCTGCCCTGTCCGCATATCCATATTAATATCAGTCCGGGTCACATTAGGTCAGAGTGATCTCCCTTTGTTTACAAGCACGCTAACACAGAGTAACGTCACAGGGAAACAGTATCAGATTAAATAGTTTATTTCAGAGTAGTCCCCAAACAAGAATGTTTTTGGTGCTTTTGACTTATATTTCTGTCATCATAATTGAAAATACCAGTAATTTGACAATTGAATAAGGGTCATTATTTTTAACAACTTTTTTTATGGTGGAGGTGTTATTCGTCTTGTAAGCCCTTAATAGTAATTTGTGCATAGAAATATCATATCTTTATATTACTTGAAGCCTTATGTGTGTTTTAGAAAAAAAAGTATGATATTATATATGATATTATGATATTATATTATGATATATTATAGTATTATGATATTATATAATCATGGTAATAATGGTTGACACCCCCTTATAGTTAGAGGAATGAAATGTTATATAAACAACAAAACGTGTCAGGTTCGATTATGTTTTTGGTAAAACATGTTACTACTGGAAGTATTTTTGTACTTTAAAATACCAAAGAAAGAGGAATATAAGAAAAATTAAATTTTGTTCAAAACAGTTCGGTTCCTTGTGTCTTGAGATCTTGGCATTTGCATATTGTTACAGTGTTTGAGGGTTCTCATTTTGGTTTTAATAAATAATGAAAACTAACATTTAGAAAAGAAATTCTACTGAACCCAAAAGCATTCATGGAGTCTTATTTGCACATAATAAATAAATGGCAAGTATTATATAGTTTACATCACATGTTAGTGCCAAATGATTCTTAAAAATATAATAATATGGAACAAATTAATTATTCAATCATTTAATTTGTTTCAATAAATTTCTGTTTAGGGGTTCAACCATTTTTACCATGAGTATATATAATAAAAAGGTTACAACATGTCGTTTCCATACCATAACCCATATCAGCCCTCGACCTTTATCAGCCCCTGGCCTGTTATAAGCTATATATATAGTATGAGTAGCACATCCTGAAAGAGCCCTTGACTGATAACGGGTCTCGGGCTGATACAACATGTGATATCTATCTAAATCGCACCTTGTAATTTAGAGGACTTAATTTAGAGGCTTTTAGTCGTGTAATAATATTTGAAACTAATCACTCTAATCATTGAAGTGTACAACATTTGTCTTTTCTTAGAATATGAATGTGACTGGCGTCACAGGAGGAAGTGTGCAAACAGCTAATATTGCTGGTTTTGTTCAAGGAGGGATGGGGAACACAACGTTGAATACTGGTGGTATGTACTTATTACTACATGTATATACTTATTTAAGTTCATTTTTTATTTTGCTGGTTTTGTTCAAGGAGGGATGGGGAACACAACGTTGAATACTGGCGGTTTGTACTTATTACTATATACTTATTTAAGTTCCTTTTTTATTTTTTATTTTTTTTTAATTTACAACTTCTTTATTGTAGTAGTGTGACGTGTCAGTGTAGATGCTGGCAAAGTTATCAAGTAAACGATACTGCTCATGGTTTACATGATAAAATATATATATTTATTTGATCGAATGTTTTTACTTTACATTTTACTTCTTTTTTATATTGTTTTATTCACTTTCCAAGGATACAATAATACATTCGTAAAAAGGCATAGAAACTCCTTAAGTTCCTTTTACTAGTTTTTCTTTGAACAATTTTGAAAGCGGGGAAATATGAGTGAGCACTTTCTTTTCTTTTGAAGTTTTGTGAACTATTTCATATTATTTATATGTTGATATTAAGGTTATCGGTTTCAAATTTAAAGGGCAGATAACTGAAGGGTAAAGATCAACTTCCCTACGTAAGGCATAACTCGCAGCAGTCTGAATCACCTAGCAACATTCCTTTCACCGTTCCATGCTAACATAGCAAATTGCTGCACCAGAAATATATAACGGCACAGACAATTCAGGCGCCATCAGTCGTAGACATTTCCCATTGTCGACCTCTGCAGAACAGTTGCTAAAGCTAAAGGTTTGTTGTGAGGTACCTGGCATTTCCGCGATCAAAATTCGTTCATTTTGTCCTAGTTATTCAGTGACCTAAGTCAGCAAGACAGCAACCACAAGTTAAGCCATTTGCAGGCTTAGAATTAAAGTCCAAAGTAGGAAAACTAAGTCTAAGAATTGTTTTGCATGTAAATAAAAACAATTTATGCTCTTTAGTCAATAAATTGGAACCTGGATCATTGTTTAAACTTAAATCCTTTTCTCCTCCCCTTCCCTGTATATTGTAGTGTTATTGCTCTGTGTTATGACTGACTTTTCTATCTGTTCTGTCTTCATGACCATGCTATAAGCTCTGTATAATGGGTCACCATGCAAAACGAAAAATATTATTAAATATATTAATATTATTATATTATGTATAACCTCCACTAAGGGTTTATGGTTTGGTAAACTTGCTCTTAGTTTTGGAGCAAATCGTATTGCTGTATAAGCGTTGTACATAACTGTGCTTAAAGTAACATTGTGCTACATTACAGATATAGTGCACGTGAGACAACACATTATGGTACGGAATACAACAGAACTGAATAGAACAGACACCATCAAGAGTAAGTAATGTGGTGTTACATTTGTATGTATACATGTATGTAATTTATAGTGTAAACGTATGATGTTTTAGTGGCCACATGCACAGTTTCATTGCAAGTGCATATGTATTATGGCGGTTTCATAAAGTGCAAATGCTCATTGTACTAGAGCAGTTTAGGTTTCACATATCGTATTAACTAAACTAAAACCGACACAGTAATGTTACATCTTACTATTAACATCAATTTTATATGTACATTCATGCTGCAAGTACATTCTAAGTTTTACAATTCTAAAATATATTGTATGATAACAAATATACATTTAGCTAACATCTGTTATTTGATATTTCAGAAAGAACAATCAGTCACTTTCAGACTTGGAATGAAGGCATGGTCAGAACTGCTGCACTTGGTCAGGTCCTGGACAAACTCAATTCTGGAACCTCATGGCTGACTATCAAAGGGAATCCAGGAGAAGGGAAGACCACAGTTGGATACATGGCGTTAGAGGAACTGCACAGGCGTGGAAGACAGGTGTTCGAGGTTAGAACTCCAGACGAGTTCAACGAAGTCATCTCGACCTGTCCTTGTCCTGTCATTATGCTGGATGATGTGTTTGGTAATCTCGAGTTTGATCCAATAAAATGGTCAAATTGGGAGCTTGTTTTAAGCCCACTTTTGAAAAAGAAGGAACACAAATCACATGAAGAAGAAGATGAAACTTCCCCGAAGGATGTGGTTGTTATTCTGATAGGACGTGACTATGTGCTTAATTCAGCATCTGTAAACTTGGGCAGACTATCATACTTCTTAACATCAGAAAAATATGTGGTCTGTATGGATCACAGTTTGAAGAGAGGCTTGGAAGAAAGGCGTGCTTTATGGGAGTCTATATCAACATCAAGTGATATTGAATTAGACAAGGAAACACTTAATGACATTTTGACGATTGAAGGGCCCCATGGGTTTCCACACGTCTGTCGACTCTTCACTACAATATACAAAGAAAACAATCATATCAATGCAGTTGAATTTTTCAGGAAACCACTTACATTCCTCAATGCATCGGTTTCAAGGTTATTCAAAGATACAAATAAGATAATGCTGTTTAGACACATGGTGAAAGAGGATGGAAAGGTATGTTTCAGAGAGCTTAGTAAATTGGATCCAACATATAGACTCACACAGACCGCCAGTGGTCTTGTTGGTACCTATGTAAAGGTGGAAGATGGTTGTTTTGTGTTTCATCACCCGTCTATTTATGACAGTGTTGCATTCCAAATGTGTTCACTAGACCCAGAATTTGTAATTAAAATATGTCACTTGGCATTTATCCGTGAACGGATCAGACTTCAGTTATCTGGAGATACAGAATCTTCATCTAGTTCTGAATTCAGTTTAGTTTTTAATATTGATAGATCCTTCGCAGATGACCTGGCTGAACGGTTTGCTGATGAGATACTGGCACGAAATTTTGTCCATGTGCTTTCACATCAAGCATTTACAGATGAGACATTTGTTGATAATGTGATGTCAAAAATCAAAACACCAATTGCATCACTGCTTAAATTGACTGAACGTTCATCAAGGTTCGATTTTTCATTTCTTTATTTTGTGCCCAGCAGTAAGTCCCCAGAGCTCCTGAAGTACATTGACAACTGTTCAGATATACAGCTGACTAAAGCAGATGAAGAAGACATTTTGTATGGAACATGTATATATGCTGCAACAAATGTACTTATATACTTGAAAGATACTAGGAAGGCATTAAATGTAAATGCGCAAATACAGAAATATGTTTTAATGGGTGAACTAAGAACACTTGTCGCAGTTGCTATGGAAACCAGAGATGTTCAATTTGTAAGACAGATCCTCAACCTCGAGCCTGACTTGAATGCAAAGGCGACTGGGAATCGAACACCACTACATTACCTATGTCAGTATGGACTGGTGTCATTTATATCGGAAATGATTGACAGAGGCGCAGACATTGATGAGCAGAACATTTGGAAGAGTTCTTCTCTATGTCTTGCATGTGAAAACAACCATCTGGAAGTTGTGACATTGTTGCTGGAGAGAGGGGCGACAATTGATGAGCAATCGCTAGGCGCAGCATGTGAAGTAGGGAATCTTAGGATTGTTGAGCTTCTGTTTGAGAAGGAAAACAGTCTTAATACAGAGGGTATTTTAACAAGGTCTCTTGCTTTAGCAAGTTCTGAAGGCAACATAGACATCATGAGGTTTCTTGTCGCCAAAGGTGCCTCGGTTACTTCATCTGAATTCACACTACCTCCACTTCATGCTGCATGTCTTAGAGATCGAGTTCAAGCTGTCCATTGGTTGCTGCAACAAGGTGCTGATATTAACAGTAGAGACTTTGAAGGATACACAGCACTTCAAAAAGCAACGTTTGGATCTGGTAAGAGTGTTGATTTCTTACTGAAAGCAGGTGCTAAGGTTAATATACAGAATGGAGAAGGCAACACTGCACTTCATAATGCAATGTGGCTATCTAAAGATTCTGTTGTTGAATTGTTACTGCAAGCAGGTGCTACAGTAGATATACTGAATAGAGAATATGAAACACCACTTCATAAAGCTGCAATGTGGGGATCTAACAGGGTTGTTGATGTGTTACTGAAAGCAGGTGCAACAGTGACCATGCAGAATAGAGATGGTAACACAGCACTTCAGGAAGCAGCCAGGGTTGGGTCTAAAGGGTGTGTTGAAAAGTTACTGAAAGCAGGTGCACCAGTGAATATACAGAATAAACTAGGCAATACAGAACTCCATGAAGCTGCGGGGAGTGGATCAAAAGAGTGTATCGATTTGCTACTGAAGGCAGGTGCTACACTTAATATACTGAATAAAAACGGTGACAATGAACTACATAGAGCAGCAAAGAGTGGGTCCCAAAGATCTGTTGATGTTTTAGTGAAAGCAGGTGTTAAAGTGAATATACAAAATAAACAATGTGAAACACCACTTCATCGCGCAGCTGGGAGTGAATCTAAAGAGTGCATTGATATGTTACTCAAAGCAGGTGCTCCAGTTAATATACAGAATAAAGAAGGTGACACAGAACTTCATAAAGCAGCAGGGAGTGGATCTGAAGATTGTGTTGAAATGTTACTGAAAGCAGGTGCTACAATGAATGCCCAGAACAAGAAAGGCGACACAGCACTCCATAGAGCAGCAGCAATTGGTTCTAAAGGGTGTATTGGTCTCTTACTGAAGGGAGGTGCTACAGTGAATATTCAAAATGAAAAAGGTAACACAAAACTTCATGAAGTAGCAGGGAGAAAAGAGTGCTTTAATATGTTTTTAAAAGCATTGGCGGTAACTAATAAATGTGAGACACTATCAAACTCTGCTATTGAATCATGGAATGTGTTTATCAATCTCTGGATCCATTCCCTCACATTTTCACATGTTTGTCAGATACTGATTCTTGAAGGAGCTGATGTCAATGCACAGAACACAGGTGGTGACACACCACTGCATCTTCTCTGCTCAGCATATACTTCTCCCGTGACAGACATGATAGAATACGAATTTTATAACATCCTATTACCCTATTATTTAAAACCTTTTGACAGAGAACTAGCCAGATTACTGATAGGCAATGGGGCCAATATTGACATCCAAAACAAACAGGGGATACCAGCCTTGAATGGAGAGTTAAAGCAACATCTACATGAAGATGAAGCTCAATAACCAAAGATAGCCATGGTTTGTAGAGCATGGTTAAATATTCAACAATTATGTTTAAGAACAAGATCAACAGAAGAGTCATGTTGTTCCATTGGCAACAGAGATACTGATTTTCATAGATTGTTCATAGATTCATTAATTTCTGGATTTGTTCTTCATAGTTTAGGTCAGGATTTCATAAACCTTACTTTGTGAAGACTATGTTTGTACATATGATTTTAATCACAAAACATCAAAAGTCAGATGCATGGTCAGATTCAGGATCACGAAGATACTTCTTCTTTTAGCACACATATTGGTCAGTCTTAACAATCTTTATTTTCTTAAACTACACTTAACTAATAAACTTTTGTCAACAAGTCACATGTAATTCCACTTAAATAACAAAATAGCAAGATGTTGAATATAAAAGACATTCGCTTAGGCCTAAAAAAATATTTAAAAATGTTTTTGGTCTATACAGCCTGAAAAAAAAGGATTTCTTTTTTATTATTTACAACATTTTATTTTTTAGAATGAAGAGATAAACAAACAAACTTTTCACAATTACTTATATAAATAAAGCACAAACCCTCTTAAATATGTGTTACTACCCAAAAGTCAATAACCTGACCCTACACTCCACACTTGAGACGTGGGCTTGAAACTGACGTGGGTGGAAACCAGAAACAAATTATATTTTTTAGGCCTTAGCTAAGGTTCTTATCCCTCAACATCTATATGTCTGTTGGTCTGTCAATCCCGTCTGTAATCATTTTGTTTTCTGGAGTACATTTTCAAACTCAACTGCATGTGTGTTATCAACTGTTGAAGATGTAACTTTTGATATTTTACGATTTCTGAAAATTTAAGAATATTCTGTTCTGTGCAGATCCATGATTGATTTTGGGGAAACTGAATGTCTGAGTTTGTGGTTGTCCATGCATGATTAAATTGTATAATATGTCTACCTGAATCACCTCATCCTTTTCAACATGATTAGAAGTTGCCTCACGTTTTATATTTTTAGCTAATCAGGCCTGAAAGGCCCGATGGGCTTATGGCATGGGATGGCGTCCTTCCGTCCGTCCGTCCGTAAACTTTTAGCTTTTTCGACTTCTTCTCCAGAACCAATGACTCCAGAGAGCTGCAATTGTATGTACAGACTCCTTGGCTGAAGGGGATTCTAAATTGTAGATTTGGTGACCCTGTGACCCCAAATGTGGGTCACAGGGGTCATAACCTAAAAAGCTATTTTCATCTTCTTCTCCAGAACCAGTTACTCTAGATAGCTGCATTTTTATGTACAGACTCCTTGGCTGAAGGGGATTCTAAACTGTAGATTTGGTGACCCTGTGACCCCAAATATGTCTCACAGGGGTCATTACCTAAAAAGCTATTTTCATCATCTTCTCCAGTCCCAATGAACATAGAGAGCTGAAATTTTATGTACAGACTCCTTGATTGAAGGGGATTTTAAACTGTAGATTTGGTGACCGTGAGACCCCAAAGATGGGTCACAGGGGTCATAACCTAAAAAGCTATTTTCATCTTCTTCTCCAGTCCCAATGACTCTAGAGAGCTGAAATTTCATGTAAATACTCCTTGGCTGTAAGGGATTCTAAATTGTAGATTTGGTGAGCCTGTGACCCCAAATATGGGTTACAGGGTTCATAACCAAAAAGCCTATTTCATTTTACACCATTTTTCTGAGATTTTATGTGCACTTCAGCCAGTGTGTAGGTAAGGGAGGTAATCTCAAAAAAAAAGAGAGAAAGGCATTTCATCTTTCTATTAACATGTACTTTGAGAATATAATATGTTTGATGAAAAAGAGAAAAATTGGCAGTCTAACAAAAATTATAAGTCATATTTCATCTTTGTCTCACATTTCAGGTATGAGTAATTATTTGCAAGTGAATTACTGGTAAAGGTACACAAGTCTAAAAGTATTCCAAAGACTTAATACAGAATGTTTTATCAAATCTAATATAATGTTAAATAATGTATTGTTTTAATATCTCATGATATTGTGTAATTAATCTGGAGAAATAATTAATTAATTAATGAGAATTTACAGTATGAGTCAAATTGGTGTTCCATATTTATATCATAGTTTATACTTTATAACTGATTTAGTTTCTATTAACTTTGCAGTTAGTTTTATTCAATAGGAACAAGAATTAAGACAAATGTATACATTATGGACATGTTTAATGTGAATCAATTTGAAATTAGAACTATTGAATACCCTAAGGGATAATTTGAAGAAGAATTAAAAATGTGTTATTTTACATGATATATGTGAACTGAATATGACTGGTGATGAAACGATATACTTGGGACTATATAAGAAGTAGCTACATGAGATTGTGACACCACACCTAATTTAATCTTCTTCTCCAGTACAGAAAAATAATTAATTGTAGGAAAAACAACATCTAACACAAATTTTACTGGCTGTGAGTCCAGTGTCTGCATGTTATGTAATTGCATCGTGTTGACCTTGGGGTCTATAAAAGACCCCAAGGTAAGGGCAGAAGGATGAAAACTGATAGTTACACATAGGTTTAAGATTACTTCAAACTACTGTGCTGCTCCGTGTTGTATATAGACTGTGTGAGAGACTGCTTTATTCATAGAATATCACCATTTTATCAAATATTGAAAAGGAGCCTGTAAGAATAAGTGAAAAAGAATTTATTTTAAAAAATTCACTATTTCATTAAGTATTGAAATGGAGCCTATGAGAAATGAGGCTTCCTATTCATTATGTAATAAATGTTGGTATTTCCAGAATGCAGTTCAGAATTAAAACAATAGAATGCAAAGGTCTATGATATTTATGAATGTGGATTAATGTGTAATGTGCATTTATTATCTATGCATATATTGTCTTACTACCATTTTATAAAAATAACATGTTTCAACTTAGTGTTGCTCAGATGTTTGCAGATTGGCAAAGTTATGGTAACAAAATATTTTTAAATTGCTTTAATTGTTTAACTACCTAGATTCTTATTACAACATTTCCATTATCTGACCATTGCTATAAAGCCCACTCCTTAACATATCCCACTTATTATACAATATACTCAATACATGACAGTATTCTTTTTCCATCTTGATGTTTGTGTTTTCTGATGTAGAGTTTATTAACAAAGGTGACGATTTCGTTTATTGACATCAGTGAAAGACCTTTGATAATTGTCATATAAAGGGGTCAATTGCCGTTACATACTTCAGACATGTCATAATTTTCAAGCTGATCAAAGACCATCTAATTGTAAATGCAGATCTAGATTACAAGATCATATCTTTCGTGAATAACCCATACATCTAACTGATTATATAGGAGGGGGAGCTAACAGTGCATAAGCTCCTTGGCCAATAAGGATTATAAATCGGAGATTTGATGACCCTTTTGCCACAAATATGGGTCACAGGAGTCACAACTAAAGGTCTGTTTTCGTTTTCCTCTGTAGTACGAAAAGCCCAAAAGCTTCAAATGTAACTGTACAGGTTCCTTAGCCAATAAGATTATAGATTGTCGATTTGCTGACTCTGTTGCCCCATGTGAAGGTTACATTGAGGTATCACGTTTTCATTTTCTACTCTCATAGGAACATTTTTAGAAAGCTGATTTCGTATCCACAGACTCCTTAGCCAATCGGGATTATAAGTTATATATTTAGTGACCCTGTTATCCCAAATACGTGTCACAGAATTCACGGCCTAAAAATATGTTCATCTTCTTATGCAATCCGAAGGTCTTGGAAAGCTGAAATGTCGCGAACAGACTCCTGAAATCCTTGGATTATAAAATGTAAAGATTTGGTGACTCGTGGCTCCAAATAAGAACTTCTTGGGCCATGACTCACTGGTGTATTTTCATCAACTCTTCCGGTACATAAAGTACCTGAAATGTGTTAACCCTCTGATGAACTGCTATACAATTTCATTTTGAACTGTTTTATACTGCGCTGTTTAAAGTCTGATTTGCAACAGGAACAATGGATATGTTTTATTGTATCTTAAGTATTCAGTGATTATTTATTGAATAATCAGCCTGCAAATTCATTAAACATCACACTGAAATCATAAAAGAGAGGGAATGTTTCTTAGAGGACTCAGAGGTGTACTAATGTACAAACTCTCTATCAAATTGGATTGTTCATTTAAAGGGGCAGTAGCACGTTTTGTCGCTCAAATAAGTTGATGAAATGTATTTGAAAAATACGTTATGCAAATTCCACTGCAAATTTTCCGAATATGTCCCAAAATCAACGTGTGTTCATGTTATGCATAGAGTAGAGACATTAAGTTGTAGTAGTGAATAATTTTTTTTAAATTACGATTGACTATTTTAAGTTTTCATTATGAATTACGTTTTATAATAATTTCAAATTAAAGATGCTGTTACACGCCGTTCTTGTTGACATAAAGTGCTCTCGCAAAGAGGTCAGTAAATTGGATAAATTATACTCTTGAATCACTAAACAGAGTTCTAAAACGAATGTACATGGTTCGGTTAAGTCCATTTCCCATCGAGCAGTCATTTTAAGGTGTTCACGTTGATGTAATGATACTTAAATACACAGAGTAAAGTTTTGAACATGGCGTCATGATGGAATGGTGAACAATCTTTTTCTGAACTTTCAAATTCGCCACCATTTTCTCCTAATACCGATAACCACTTTCTATGAATATGGCTTATCAGTCATGTAATGACATGTTTTAATTTGACAATATATTAGATAAACTTCAATAATAAATGGCAAATTTGAGAAAAACATAATATGCAAAAAAACGTGCTACAGCGTCTTAAGGTCAAAGTTTTTAGATTAACAGAAAATCCATTTTTCATCTAGACCTGTATGATAATCGAATTACATGATAGTTTAAATAGTTGTCTCATTATTTTAAAGGTTGGATAACCAATTCATATTTTTTTATTTCCAGAACCATTTTATTTACATAACATGAATTCTAAATAAATAATTATGTGATCTGCTGAAAATAAACTTTACACTTGATTTTATTCCTATTTTAAGCTCATCAGGCCTTCGCTTTTCCGACTTCTTCTCCAGAACCAATGACTCCATAGAGCTGAAATATTATGTGCAGAGTCCTTGGCCAATGGGGATTCTAAATAGTAGATTTCGTGACCTTGAGACTTATTTAATTTTTCGCCATTTAAAGTGCTGCCTATGCGTTATTCCTCTTACCTAGAAATTGACATTTTGAATTAGTTAATGTATACAAAGCTTTGGCTAATAGGGATTTTAAATTGTAATCGGATCACAGGGGTCACATTCTTAAAAACCTATTTTCATCATCTTCTCCAAATCAAAAAGGTCTCGAGAGCTAAAAAGTTGTGTGCAGACTCCTTGGCCTATGGGGATTCTAAATTGTAGATTTCGTGACCCCATGACTCCAAATGAGGTGACAGGGGTCACATCATTAAAAACCTATTTTCATCTTCTTCTCCAGTTCCAAAAGGTCTAGAGAGCTGAAAAGTTGTGTGCAGACTACTTGGCCAATGAGGATTCTAAATTGTAGATTTCGTGACCCCGTGACGCCAAATGGGGTCACAGGGATTACATCCTAAAAAACATATTTTCATCTTCTTCTTCAGTTCCAAATGGTCTAGAGAGCTGAAAAGTTGTGTGAAAACTCCTTGGCCAATGGGGATTTTAAATTGTAGATTTCGTGACCCCATGACCCCAAATGGGGTCACAGGGGTCACATCCTTAAAATCCTATTTTCATCTTCTTCTCCAGTTTCAAAATGTCTAGAGAGCTGAATAGTTGTGTGCAGATTTCTTGGCTCATGGGGATTCTAAATTGTAGATCTCGTGACCCCGTGACCCTAAATGGGGTCACAGGGGTCACATCGTTAAAAACCTATTTTCATCTTCTTCTCCAGTTCCAAAAGGTCTAGAGAGCTAAAAAGTTGTGTGCAGACTCCTTGGCCAATGGGGATTCTAAATTGTAGATTTCGTGACCCCATGACTCCAAATGAGATCACAGGGGTCACATCCTTAAAATCCTATTTTCATATTCTTCTCCAGTTCCAAATGGTCTAGAGAGCTGAAAAATTGTGTGAATACTCCTTGGCCAATGGGGAATCTAAATTGTAGATTTCACGACCCCATGACTCCAAATGGGGTCACAGGGGTCACATCATTAAAAACCTATTTTCATCTTCTTCTCCAGTTCCAAAATGTCTAGAGAGCTGAAAAATTGTGTGAATACTCCTTGGCCAATGGGGATTCTAAATTGTAGATTTCGTGACCCCGTGATCCCAAATGGGGTCACAGGGGTCACATCCTTAAAAACCTATTTTCATCTTCTCCACTTCAAAAAGGTCTAGATAGCTGAAAAGTAGTGTGCAGACTTCTTTGCCCAAGGGGATTCTAAATTGTAGATCTCATGACCCCGTGACCCAAAATGGGATCACATCCTTAAAAACCTATTTTCATCTACTCCAGAACAAAAGTACCTAGAAGGCTGTAATATTGTGTGCAGACTCTTTAGCCAATGGGGATTCTAAATTTTAGATTTGGAGACCCTGTGGTGCCTCAAATAAAGGCCTAAAGCCGTGACCTAAAAATCTTTTTCAGTGTTCATCATTAAAGAATATAAATCCTGATGAGCTACAAAGCCCATGGCTCTATTTTTTTTAATTAAGATTGACTATTTTAAGTTTTCATTATAAATTACGTTTTCATAATCATTCAAATTAAAGATCCTGTAACACGCCGTTCTTGTTGACATAAAGTGCTCTCAAAGAGGTCAGTAAATGTTACCATTGGATGAATTATACTCTTGAATCACTAAACAGAGTTCTAAAACGAATGTACATGGTTCGGTTAAGCCTTACCAGTCCATTTCCCATCGAGCAGTCATTTTAAGGTGTTCACGTTGATGTAATGATACTTAAATACACAGAGTAAAGTTTTGAACATGGCGTCATGATGGAATGGTGAACAATCTTTTTCTGAACTTTCAAATTCGCCACCATTTTCTCCTAATACCGATAACCACTTTCTATGAATATGGCTTATCAGTCATGTAATGACATGTTTTAATTTGACAATATATCAGATAAACTTCAATAATATATGGCAAATTTGAGAAAAACATAATATGCAAAAAAACGTGCTACAGCGTCTTAAGGTCAAAGTTTTTAGATTAACAGAAAATCCATTTTTCATCTAGACCTGTCGAATTACATGATAGTTTAAATAGTTGTCTCATTATTTTAAAGGTTGGATAACCAATTCATATTTTTTATTTCCAGAACCATTTTATTTACATAACATGAATTCTAAATAAATAATTATGTGTTCTGCTGAAAATAAACTTTACACTTGATTTTATTCCTATTTTTAGCTCATCAGGCCTTCGCTTTTTCGACTTCTTCTCCAGAACCAATGACTCCATAGAGCAGACTCCTTGGCCAATGGGGATTCTAAATTGTAGATTTCGTGACCTTGAGACTTATTTCATTTTTCGCCATTTAAAGTGCTTCCTATGTGTTATTCCTCTTACCCAGAAATTGACATTTTGAATTAGTTAATGTATACAAAGCTTTGGCTAATAAGGATTCTAAATTGTAATGGGTCACAGGGGTCACATCCTTAAAAACCTATTTTCATCTTCTTCTCCAAATCAAAAAGGTCTCGAGAGCTGAAAAAGTTGTGTGCAGACTCCTTGGCCAATGGGGATTCTAAATTGTAGAAATTGTCCCCCCGATGAGCTCATTTCGACCAGTATATCGGTCTTTTCAAGTATGGTTAACATGTGGAAGATTGCATATTTATGTATAGAGAAAAACAATAGCAACTTGTAATGCTCAACATCTTAACACGTCAGACCGATATACTGGTCGAAATGAGCTCATCGTTTTCTATATATATATATATAATGTAGAAATTCAAATCAGTTTTCTACGGTTATGGTGTGTCACTACAACGTTGTTTCATGCTCGTGCAATTTTCCAGTGACTGCTTGCTGCGTTGCCTGACGGCATGTGTGTGTGTGTGTGTGTGTGTGTGTGTGCGTGCGTGTGTGCGTGTGCGTGTGCGTGTGTGTGGATGGGTGGATGTGTGTGTGTGTGTGTGTGTGTGTGTGTGTGTGTGTTACATCGAACAGTTCCACTGCATCCACCATAAAACACAGGGGAGACAAATTCGTTAGTTCCATAATTACAGCCACTTTGCAACCGTTTATTTCCTGATAATTAATCGTTGATCGAACAAAGGTCATCATTCTTCATCTCCTAGCAGGACTTACTTTCAAAGTAAAAACCCTACGAGGAAACACCACATAATAGGTCATTCAAAGACCTTGGTGACATTTCGCAAATTGCTGGGTAAGCTTGTCAATAAAGCATCACTACCACTTTAACAGATGACGAACAACCAGAGACTTTTAAACGTATTACTATATTCTTTGATCTGTTTTGTTTGTAGTCTTCAAGCTTTTGCAGTGCATTGATTGAAAAGTATGATGAATGCATCTTTAAGAAAAAGGCAGTCCCAAAAGCTAGGTTTGCCGTCTATAAGCATGTGCTTTGCTTCTCGTCTCAGGATCTCAAGTACACGACTGTTCCAGTTCATAACTTATATTGGTTGGTATAACTCTTTCTTATATACTTATACTTATATACATACTACATGCACCTCGTGCTCAGAGCCTGTCACCGTGCACCAACCAGCAACACAAAAACACAACACTTTTTGATACGTATTCAATTTGTTTGTACGCAGCGTTACACATTTCAATTGATTTTGAACTTATCATCTTCCCACGGCAAGGTGAAAACGTATAGAAATAAATTCTATGCATTTTTTACCTTGCCCTCAACAGCCCAGATAGCAGTGTAATGAAGCAGCGACATCTATTGTGATCACGAGTTATGCCCCTTACAAGCTGCTTTCATACAGCCAATGAAATCACCGTTTACATTCGGTACTGCAGAAGCGATAATTCTGAAATTATTATTTTTAGAAACATACGTTAGGTAAACGTTTCTTCTTGTACATTGCAATACTCGTCGTTTAGTACTTCAATACATGAACATATATCATCATAAACATGCTTATTAAATAAGAAGACCAAATGCGAGCCAGGAAGTGTTATTAGTTGATTGTTAAGTTTATAACGGAAACATATGTAGTTCATATGCAGATGAGAAATACCCACGTTCAAACAAAGTTAAAAGATTTGAATACAAATCGTCGCATTGAATAAGAATATTTCAATTAGTATAACGTGCTTATTGTTACATTTATAAATAAGAGTTATTAAGAGTTATAGGCACAGTTTATCAAGCAAGAAATCAAATCACAGTTTTTAAAAACGTTATACAACCTGTATTGTCGTTATGTAGTTCAGTATTAAATAATTGAGATTGTTAAATCGAAATACCATGATACCACACGCGTTATTTTGTATTTTGTAAAAAGAAATCAGTTTCATTCAAACTCAACACTTGATTTGTTCGATTTCGGAGTCAATAACATGTGCTAGTTATTTTTTTTTATAGCTTATATAACCAACTAAATTGAATCACTCAACGTACTTCCCGCTGCAATGTTGTGAAATTAACAAACGATACCTGATAACATGCGCAAAATCATACGCGAAATTTATGAATATATCCAGTTCGGCAGTTATCAAACAGTAACATCATAACAGTGGGTCCACTCCATGTGCCAACTTTATGGCTTTTGAAGCTGCCCGCTTCGACGTTTTGATTATCGATTACAGGTTTATGAAAGCGAATTGTAATTATTTTTTTGCATCAATTGAAAGTTTATACAAGTCCGGGACTGATCAAAATACTGTCAAAAAGTGTGCTACAGTTTGCGACCAAAAATAAGCGGAGAAATTGGACGAATTAGAAAAGGTGTTTTCCAGTCTAAATATAGAAGTTCATATTGCAAGCTTTCTTCTGATTGGCCTATCGGATTAGCCTGCAGTACGTTAAAATCTTAGCAATGAAAATAGGTCAAGGGCGGAGAGAGATGGTTTGAAAATCTTCTCGTTACGCCCGTGACATTGTGAAGATGGAACTTATAGACTGCGAATCAAATAGCCCGAGAACTGGGTCCAATAGCCGGGCCGTAAGGTTATGGCATTGTTGTCTTTAGTCCAGATGACCTTGACATTGACGTGGTTTCCCTTGTTGACCTTCATGATGCTGCTGATTCCATAGCATTCCCAGTCTTCCCTGATAGCTGTGCTAGCTCTTACAAAGTCTTGACGGTATATAGCAATATCTGCTAGAGCACCAGAAAGTTTGACCACACGACCTAGGAATTCGTACAGACCTGAAAATTATAAGGTGAATTCCTTAGCGTGATGTGCATTGGTGAATCCGGGGTTGGGGAGGCGTGGGGTGGTGATTCAGATGCTGGGTGACAGTGACCACCCCCCCCCCCCCCCCCCCCCCCCCTCCCTTTTTCTCCAAACCCTTAAAATAATGTACTTGTAATACAAAACCCTGCCTCGTCCCTTCAATTCAGCGTAGTACCAGCCATAGTTTGCTACTTCCAGCCGATGCTCGCAGGTTTCAGCTCAATGCATAGCCAAATGGCGTTGCGGACTTTCTCCCTGCCATAATACTTGCAGCAGTGATATAAGTGAAATACTCTTGAAAGCGGCGTTAAACCCAACTTACCTCACCTCACCCCTCAATTGTTCGAGGAGCGGAATAGCGCAGTGGTTAGCGCGTTAGTCTTCGGATGAAGAGGAACTATTCTACACTACACGCAGTAGGGTTTGGGTGCAATGCTTTACTGTATTACCACCCATGGTTCCCTAGTTCCAGCCGATGCTCGCAGGTTTCACCGCAAAGCATAGCCAAATGGCGTTGCGGACTTTCTCCCTGCCATAATACTTGCAGCAGTGATATAAGTGAAATACTCTTGAAAGCGGCGTTAAACCCAACTTACCTCACCTCACCCCCTCAATTGTTCGAGGGGCGGAATAGCGCAGTGGTTAGCGCGTTAGTCTTCGGATGAAGAGGAACTATTCTACACTACACGCAGTAGGGTTTGGGTGCAATGCTTTACTGTATTACCACCCATGGTTCCCTAGTTCCAGCCGATGCTCGCAGGTTTCACCGCAAAGCATAGCCACATGGCGTTGCGGTCTT